>LPNX011086614.1:893368-927027 GCA_001517045.1 Pseudotsuga menziesii | reverse complement strand
CGTTTTGAGGGCTTCTATCTAGCACATGAGTAAAAAATCAGGTTTTCATCGCCAAATTTGGCCAAAAAGTGTTACCCATCTTCATGGAATCACCCACCATTTCCTTAGTCTTGAGGAATTTTCAAGTTTATTAGAAGACAAGGAAGACAGTTCATCAAATAGAGCACCTAGCTAGGGTGAATTTTGTAAAACTTTAGCATAAAATTGTTTTGAAAATGCTTAAACAATGAACCTAGAGCATGCAAGATGAATTCTAGCCCATAAATTGTTGTTCAAACATGAAAGAAAAGACAAAATGGAGTGGGAAAATTGGAAAAACAATCACATCGAGAAGATCACTTACTGATAAAAGTAATGGCACAAGAATCTCTTCCATTTAAAGTTCAACATTCCTCCTCTGCAATTTTATTCATTCCTTGAAATTAGAGCTATTACAAACAAAGAGCCTCTCTGCTCTTGAAAATACAACCCTATATCTATCAAATACATCTGAATATATACCAAAACAACCTCTACTTAGTATTAAATTCAAAATCTAACTAAATTCTCAAAATAGAAACAGTTACAATTGATTTCCTTCCTTTCAAGAAATAGACTACTGAAAAATATGATTCAAATCCCCACCTGCATATATCAAATAGTGATATTTGTGTGAAATATGAGAGAGGTTTATTTAAATCCCCCTGTCCCCAACAAAACCCATGTCTTCATTTATCTATATTCCCCTCCAACTCCTCAGAATCTTCATTTGACGTTGATGACTCAGACAATAATTTTAAATGTATGGAAAAAAACACTGTGAATATCCTTTTGATTCTCCCAAACTTTGATACCTGTGTAAAACCTGAAGGATTTTTTGAATATTGGCCCATTCTGAAGAAAATTATCTCTCAATTTTTTAAAATTTATCTCGTTTTAGCAGAACCAGTCGTTTAAAATTAGTGACTAAAACAGTCATTTCCATAAAAACTTTGTTGTGTTGCTTGTTGTTTAACTAGGAACACTTGCTGATGATGATTTTTGAATAATTGAAGATGCTTGAATGCTTCAATTTTGAATTGTTAACCTAATTTTGTTTGCAATAGTTACATAAACCAATTAATTTTTGACATAACACCATATGTATATTTGTCAGTGCAGCATCAACATTCAAATTATCCTTGTCACAATAACTACCCAACTCATCCATCGTTTATAAACATGTGACTATAAGAAGGATGTATGAAATGGAGATGAAATGATGAATGTGGTGTAATTAACAGTAATCTCACATGCATTTCCACCATGGAAATGCTTGGCACAACCTGGCCAGACAATGCTGTCTCCTCAATCTGAATACTAAGTCAGAGGCATAAGTGGAAAGACTAGCCAGAAAGTAATGATATTGGCAAAACATGTGCCTCATGCATCATGGATAGTCACAGATGAATGATGGATCCTTGAAACAACACTTCAGTAATGCCATTGGAATTCAACCAATTCATTATTTCCTCACCAGCTGACAAAGTAATTGTATGTGAAAAAAACCAGAACATGCCCGTAGATTTCTCATCTATGTTCAGATATTGCAAAGGACGTTCTCATTCAAATGCACCCTTTGTATTTTAACCATATGTTGCTGTGTAAAATTTCACTCAAGTCATTATATGTTAACATCCCTTCATTCTCAATCGGCAGAATAAATTTTGTCCATCAATCAATTTATCAAACTAAGCGTGCACCAATACGTGTTTTTCATTTATGCACAAACACAAAATTTCGAGTTTTGCAAATGTTTCTCATCCGCTGATCAATTTTATCAAACCATGTTGTGTGGACGCGTGTCTTGGAATTCATCGCGGACATCTAAATTTTGCTTCTCCTTGCATATTCTGGCAGCGAAATACACACGATTCATCGATCTCCTCCACCTGTTGATTTGATGGTCGATTTCATGTGTAGTTTTAACCCCAATCCGCAAATCATTGAAAAATTAGCCTATATGCACTTCTATTCAGTGGAATTGTTGCATGTCGTCAGAGGTTGCATATCCTTCACCTACATCGTCTATCTACTTCTCTTTTGTAAGTGAATTAACTTGGTTTTTCCTATGCTCAATGAAGGACTGTGAGACGCCAATTTTCTGAATTCATCACACATATCTAACATCTTCCATCCATCATTGGAACCTATCTTCAAATTTAGTTGTTTCTATTCTTTTAAAGAATATTTTGAGCTCTTGACGTTCACAACCTGTCACATTTCTCCTCGTATACGGTTGATCTTGTCTGCATTTGGATCACTAGAATAATATTCCATCTCCTGACTCAATATTCTTTGAGAACTCATCATTCATAGTAAAGGGTTGTATGAACAGCTCGGCCATAAGTCTTTACAAATTGTGTCTTTTTGTTCTGTTGAATAAGTATCGTTGAGATTGAACAAATTATGCCTCGTAAATTTGGCTCTTTATGACGTGAAATACCGAATTTCTTTGCAAGATTCCCAAAGTTATGAGTTGTGTCTATTGGGTAGTTGCAAAATGATGGAAGCAGTGACCATAGAGCATGAACATAGGCTTGTGTATTACATGAAGCTACTGGCTGTCCTTCTACTTCAAGCTGCAGATATCCACGCTTATCTTGGGAAGATGACATGAAGATTTTAAATAAATTCCATAGAAATTTCTGAGAAAATGAGGTCAAAATATCTATATTCTCTAATGAAATTTTTGAGTTGTATCGAGACTTGGCTCGTTGCTTAGCCAAACTTATTTCCAAACAATCAACCCGTTCTAAACTACTCAAGCTATCGAGAGCTTCCTCCTTTACATGAATATCCTCTAGAAACACAAAAGGAATCCTCTGTGAGTTTGATGTTTCCTATCCTGTAACGGCGATATCTCTTACCGCATTTATATTCATGTCCGGTTGCAAATCAGACAAGCTATGCAACGTCCTCCTATTACGCGATATAGCTAATTTTCCCAATATTGACATCGGTTTAAGATATTGTTGTCGTTGTGTCTTTTGTAATAGTTCCCCCATATCGCTGTTTGGGTTTTTTTTACACTACACCCTTATATTTTTGCTTCTTTCTCGATGGATATTTTATCCCACATGCACCAGATAAGAAATATTGTTATTTTTTATATACTCTTACAGTTTCAAGTTATAACAAGTATCAATGTGAAGTGATACTCCTTGTGAGCTTGGACTTTGATGGCAATCTTTAATTCATTTGCTTGCAAAAATGACACCTTTGTCATTTAAATAAATCTTGGTCTAAAGAGATGAAATTGTGTCATTTAAATTTTATAAAAATATAAATCTTGCTCTAAAGAGATGAAATTGTGTCATTTAAATTTTATAAAAAATATAAATTTTGCTCTAAAGAGATAAAATTTTGAATATAACTCTTTTGCTTTGGCATTTAAATTTAATAAAAAATAAAAATCTTGGTTTCTGCTTTGGCATCTAAATTTAATAAAAAATAAAAATCTTTGGCATCTAAATTTAATAAAAAATAAAAAACTTGGTCAAAGTGGGGGACAATTTTCAGCATTCATAGGCCACTAAGGGGTTCACAGAAAAGGGAAGTGATTGAAATAGTTCCAGGGCAGTGTCAAGTGGGGGATGATTTTCAGCATTCAAAGGCCACTAAGGGGTTCACAGAAGCATAGTGGAATTTGATTTTTGACACTCGTCGGGCCATTCAAAACATGGATTACAAAATGGATCAATTTCATAATATGATCGATGTAATTATTGTTCCATGGTTTCCCTGAATATGGTTAAAAAAATTTGCTCGGCTTCTTTGTGCGACATGGTCCTTCTGGGGTGGCCTCTTCAACCTCGATTGGACGTGCAACATGAGAATGAGGTTTGTCACTTGGGTCAATAGGCCGGTTAAGATGTTCTATGGTTTTGTAGTTTTGCCTCTAGTTCTACTTTTACGTTTAGGTATGTAGAGTTAGTCTATTTTTTTTTGTATGTCTCTACCATATGGAAAGTCTTCAATATTTTCTGTAATATGTCCTTAAATAGGCTAGTAACATACACAGTTTCTTGAACTATTCATTTTAATCCAATTCAAGTTTTGGAAGGTTGGTTCAATACCTTCCTTCTATTATGTATTTTCATGATATAATATAATATTTCTTCTTACTTTAAAAAAAATGATCATTCTAAATACAAGTAGTCTAAATGAGTGACATATTTTTACAATATATTTACATTTAAGTGATGATTAATTTAATGAGCATTGAAGAGATTGTAAATGTGACAATTTAATGAGTATTGAAAAAATTGTAAATTTGTCTTACATTCCTCCCATTTTCCTTATTAAATATATATATATATATTAAATCGCATATTTTTAAGTTTAATTAAAATCTTCTTAATAATAATAAATTAGATACACAAATGTATAAACCAAACATAAATATATTTCAACAAATACTAGTAGGTGAGTCTAAATCACTATATTAGTGCATTGAACGAATACTATTGTTTTCATACTTCCTTCCCCGTGGTCATTTCCAAGAAAGTGCATGAGTAGAATACATTAACCTTAACGGATATCACATGATATTGTATTCATGTAATATGATTGAAAATAAAATTGTAATAGAGTTGGATTTTACATGAAGCAAATTTCCGGTTTGTTTTGATTCATTCATGTGTTCGACTAAAGTAGAGTGGCAAGTTTAAAGAGAAAAATATATATATAATATATATATATATATGTAATGGTTGGATACATGACTAGTATGAAAACTAAAACTATAAGTAAATATATACATACATTATAGCTCACACATTAGGCATTATTTGGCTTTTATAGTAATGAGTTGAAAAGTGAAAAAGACTCATTATTGATCTATCTATCATGTAAGACATCATTTGGTAATGCTCTTCCATTGACATCCAAGAGCAGGAAACATAGATAGTATTCATGATAGGGATATTTGTATGAATAGTCATCTGGTCTTCTCTTAATTCCAAAACAATGCTTAGTCTCTTACTCAAATTATGATTAGTAGGAATCATTATGGATTACAAAATTACTAACACTATTACAGTTAGTTGTAACAAGTTACTTAGCATGGTTATATCTACAAGAAAGCACAATAGAATGTGTAATTCTTTTTGTAACTTCAAAGGCTCGATTACATAGTGTATATATTAGTTATCACTAGTGTAAATTCATCTTAACTTTGGATCTATCAAGGGTAGAAATGGGAAAAAAATTGTGTAGGTGCAAATATATTTGATCAAACAAAAAATGAGAAAGAATTGCACATCCATGGAATTTGTTCATTTGATTGTTGTATAGATACAAAGTTAAGATTAATATATTCTTTAGATACTTTTCAACCATGAATAATACAATCAATATGAATATTTACTTGAAATTTATTTGTATTTATTATCTTTTAGGTTATGAATAATTTAGTGAATTTGGGTCATTTTTTAGTTTCCACTTATCTTTTTGTTGAATTTGGTTCTTAGTTAGCAAATTTGTCTAAAAATTAAGTTCAATTTGTGTCAATAATATTTGGTGTAAGCTAAATTCTAGATGATTTTCACCCACTATCCGACAAATTTTCCTATCAAAATCTGGAAAAAATACTAGTATGGGAGTGTTTGGGAAAAACTAGCAGAATTTTGCCTAGAGATTTCTTGTGCGGAGAATGCCTCTCAAATAATGTATAGACTCAAAAAAATTATGGTTATGTGAGTTGTGTTGTGTTTTGAAGTGATTTTATTACCTACAGTAACTTACATAATGAAATTTGGACACACAGAACATTCATGGCATCAGAAACAGTAAAACTAGTCAAATTTAACTAGTTGACGAGCACAAGTAAGAAAACAAGGTGAATTTTACTTCTGTGATTTATCATATCTGCAAATAATTATTCTTATAGTTTTAAAATACCCTATTGAATATAAGCAAACTTAGATATCAGTATTTTATCCATGGCATCATTGTTATAGCATGAAAAATTACAAAGAGCTCATTAAATGAGAAATGGAATGCCTCTCTCACTAAAAATTTGGCATTACGACCCCATGGAGCAGAAAGCTTGTTGAGTATTAGAGGTAAGAATGTTAAGAAGGATAGGAGAAGCTCAGAAAGATTTTAGAGGATCTGATCTCCCTCAAAGGTTCCTGATCTGAATATTAGATGCTTGAAACCAACACCCAACACCTTTCTTACATTCTTGAGAGAATAAGTGAAGTATCCTTCACTGGAGCTTGATTTTCCAAGGCTAAATGGATGATCTATGAATTTGATCTTGGTATTCAATGGTTGATCCTTTTCTCTCTATGGATACATTGTAGAATAGAATGTAAGAGAGAATAGAATGGGAAATCTTAAGGCACATCACCCAAGGTAGTTGAGGCACATCACTCAAACAAGGAAGTTATGCTTCACTCAACAACAAAACAATAATGATCAAAAGTTGTTCAAAGGAGTTGGAAGCATTCTTTTATAAAATGAGTGACTTGTTGAGTAATTCATCCAATCTGTTGAGTAAGTTATCCACTTGCAAACCCTAACCCTAACCCATTAGCAAATTTAAGATTTAGTAAATGTTTCCTTGCTTTGCATCCTTTAACCAAATTGGAAACTATACCCTACTTGACCAAAAGTTTCATGCTTTATGACTGACAGCTTTTTATGTACTTTCTTGCTTTTCAAATTGCCTTTCTTTTCTCTGCTTTTGACAGTTTCTATCTTTTTTATGAGAGATTTCTTTTTCCTGTTTTTTTATTGTTGGTATTTTTTTATCCTAAAAAAGTTGGCTTGCCTAGTGTTTCCTCCTATCTTCTAGCACATGTACAACTCATTTCCCAAATTAATTATTCTACATAATAATTAATTACATACAAAAACTAGAATTGGAAATTTAATCTAATGCACACCTCAATAGTATTAATTTATCAAAATCCCTAGGAAGAATTGATTTAATTCATTTTTAAACCCTTAGGAACTAACAAGGTCAACACTTTACTGTCCTTTAAGGAAGGGACGTGACATTTTCAACTAATGATCATTGGTTGGCTAGTGGTAGTTCATGTTGAGGTTATGATGTGATAATCCAGCGTCATATTTCTTGTCTATCCTCACTTGATAGTATGCCATGGATTTCAAGGGATAATTCATCTCGTCAAGATCAGGAGACGAGGGGGGGTTTTCATGCTTTGGTGACACCAATTTCCAATTCAGGCCTATGTGTTAGGTCATTTTCATGTCGAGGTGCTGATGTGGTAAGTCGATGTCCTATTTTTATTTATCCTCACTTAATTGTATGCCAAGAACTTCAAGGGATAAGCCATCTCGTCCGGTATCTACTCTTACGCTTCTTTCTATTCCTAGTGGATAGTTTACTGCTTCTCTAAGTAAAGTTCTTGGTGCTTCTATTTTTCCTCTTGTCATAGTGTCAATTTTTTGTGGGAATGATCCAAAACGTGGTCTATTGGCTGGTTAGAAGGTGTCTTTTAATGATTTTGGGTCTCAAATGTTAGGCGATAGGTTGATCAAATGGGGTTCAAAGATTTGGGAATCCCAGAAGGGTGGTTCTAGGGTTTTCTTGTTCTCGGGCTAGAGCCCACCCAACCTGAAAATGTTGAAATATTTTGAAGAACCCATCCATATGGTCTTGGGGAAGGACATCAATATGAACTAGGTGGAGAGTTTGGTAAAATGATCAATTATTGGACATCTGAAGTATATCTCTCTCACCCATTTGGAGATGCTTCAATGGATAAAGGATAGGTGGAAGTTGGTGGTAGGATATTGCCCTAAAATGAGCATATTGGTTAATGGCTGAATTATGTTCAATTTTCTTTCTAATGAGAATGTTAAACGGATCCTAGCTTGTCCATGGGTATTTGTCCATGGATCTTTAGTTCTTAACCGTTGGCATGTTTCTTTGAACCCTATGAAGGAATGGGTAATCAAGAGACATGTTTGGTTGCAACTCCCAGGATTTATGCTTCAGTTGTGGACTCAGAAAATTTTGGATTTTGTTTCGAATTTGGCTGGTCGTTATATTATGATGGAAGACAGTATGATTTATAGAGATGACAAGAGAGTGGCTTTTATCCTAGTAGAGGTGGACATATTCTGGGGTTTGTGATCCATGAGAATATAAAAGGAAAAAAATAGATTCGTCAAATCTTAAAAATAATTGCACCAATTTAAAGAGCTCATCGAGACGATTCCAACACCTCTTGAATTGTGTTAAACAAACTCTGAATGAAGAAGATATCAACTTCTGAAGTTTTGGTAAGACAACATTTCTATGGTGCATAATGGAAAAACGAAAGTGCCATTTGGAACCACTAGAAGGGTTACATGTGGGCTATACAACGTTGATGTGGCGACCCCTCATGGTGCCAAGTGGTAGGTTTGATGACAAGGTAGTTGACGTGGAAGGTGAATTGTTGGATGACATGGTAGTGACATGGAATTGATGGCAATTCCCGAGTGACATATGGACCAACCACTAGGTGATGTGTGTCACCACAAAAAGTCAAAATCAGCCAAAGGACGAATTGAACACCGATATTTTCGAACCTATGACTTCCTTCAAAAAACTCCAACATTTTAACCAACATGCTACGGGAATTTCTTCTTACATAAATGGCATATGTTGTATTTATCTTACATTGGGAATATTTGAACAAAAAATGAGGTAGGGGCCCAAGGGTTTGTAATATTTCGAATTTTGGACCTAACACTTGTGGGCATGAGCGTCATTGATTATGATGTTACCTTGATGTTTTATTTTGATATATTGGGTCAAAGACCCCACTACATATGAACATGATGATTTGTTTGATATACTGGGCGTAAGCCAATTGCGTATGATGTGTGTGTGTGTGTGTGTGTGTGTGTGTGTGTGTGTGTGTGTGTGTGTGTGTGTTTGCTTGTGTTGGGCGTGGACCCTGAAGCACATGATTGATGAGATGTCTTATGTTGAGCGAGGAGCTCTGGAGCACATGGATAAATTGATGTTTTGTGTTGAGTGAGAAGCTCTGGAGCACATGAGTTTTGAGGCATTTGTGTTGAGTGTGAAGCTTTGGAACACATGAAACGATAATTGGAAGTGTTGGGCATAAGCCCTAGACCCTTCCATGTTGATGTTGAGCATAAGCTCTGGAACATCGGATCCTTATCCATTGTATCCCTAGGTGTATCCTACAAGTACATCCTAGCATTAGTGTTGAGCAAAGAGCTATGGAATTGCACTAAGTTTGCAACTCCCTATTTTTAGAGTTGAGTATGGGCTCTGGATAAGCGCTAGGAGTAACTGAAAAGAATTAACGATTCTCGAGTGAAAATGACTCGAGTAAAATATTAATCTCATCTGACTTATTTGTAAGTGATTAAATGAAATTTTGAATTTTTGTATCTCATCCGAAGTACTGAAGAACTACCATGTTATACAAGGGAATCCAACATGCAAGGATGTTTAGAGTTGCCTAGCCTAGTAGACCTAACCACCTACCTAATGACCTTAATGAAGAAAGTGTCATAAGTTTAGGGATCATAATGTATGATACCCAAAGACAAGTGTTAACAAATAATATATTATTATATCTTTTATACATGGTATGTATAAAGAGTACACATGGTAATAATATTAATAATGTAAGAACGAAGGAAAAATTCCATCTATTATTATTATTACTAAGAGAAAATTAAATATTATAATACCTACAAAAGTTCAATTAGGAAATAGTTAAAAGTTCCTAAGTTTAAAAGTACCTAAATTAAATAAAAAGGGTTAAATCAAGAAATCAAATGATTCTTGATTTAACTGCCCCTTTAACTGAAAAGTTTGTCTATAAAGTACCAAGCCAAAGAGAGGCTTGGGGATCTCTTCCATCTTTTTGGAGTCATTATTCTGCCTGATTATTCTCAAGAGAGTTCTTGGAGAATATTTTCCTAAGAGGAAAAAGGAGAACTGATCCAGACCTTATATACCAGTTAGGGAAGCCTTACCTTAGGAGCTCTAAGCTCCTTGCCTGTTGGAACCAGCTCGGGGGGATATGGATGAAAACCGGGAACAGTTTCGCGTCATGGTTGGATGGAACGTGGTAGTTCCCAAGTGATTCAATCATCTATGCATAGGGCAGATCTTCTTGTGAATTGTTAATACTGGGTATTTGAGTGTGCAGGTTTCATCCATTGGAATAGCTTCACCTTTCAGCTATGAAGATCTTGACTTCCTATTTCATTATCTAGAATGATTGTTGGTTAGGTTATGCAAGTGTTTATATTATATTTATAACCCTATGTACCATTGTTTTCCTATCAAATTATTTAAGGGTTTACATTTTAATTATAAACTGTAGTCTGTAATTTAATTCCTGTGTAAGAATTATCAAGGGTTTTGTTCTTTCAGCTGTACTTCTGTATTTTCATTTTTAGCTTAAACTTTGGGTTCATAAGACCTAGGAATTTTTCTAACAGGGCCTCTGAGTTTATTTTCCTATGTACTCTATCGGCAGTTTTCATATTTCTAGCAGAGCTATGTTTAGAAGTAAAATACTAATTCATATTAATATTTAAACAAAACATAAATATAAAATATAGTTAACTAATATCATGTATAAACAGAACCTTAACCTATTTAAAGAAATATTATAAACTCAGTATTCTACATCTAATAATAATCATAAATCCAAAGTATTAAAGCAAAGATAAAAACCAGCGAAGACCTCTTAGGGTCCTGTTGATCCTAGATTTGTTATCATTTTTGGCAGATAAATTATTCATTTAAATACATATTTTATCATATTGTGTATGTTTTATGTCACGCAGATTATTATTCAACTTCAGGTATGAGTGTTTTTAAAGTTTATATAAAATTATTTATTATTATCATTTTTTATGGTTTTATTAATTAAAAATAACATTATTGAAGCATATTTGATGTATTAATTAGTTTGTATAATTGTTTACAAGTTTTTGGCCCAAGTTAATATGCAAAACGCATTCAGTCAGCTTTTCACACAGCGTATCCATCTCCTCATTCATCTCGTTACGTGAAAATCGCTGGTAGTTTTCTAGATGTTGAGATGTGTTGTTGTACACTCCATTCCTGAAGCACGCTAGCAGATAGACACTCTGTTCACCCTAGATCAATGCCCAGCATATCTATCCCACGACCCAGCCTTCCGTTCAACACTCTGTCTAGATCGACTATCAGACTGCGTGCTACTGAGAATTAATTTCGGGCATTTAAAATGTGAACCAGCTGCAAACGATCTGGTTATCTACGAGTCTAGTGATGGAGTTGTGTTCTAGATTGTTCTCCAGCCTGCATTCTCCTTTACTTGCTGCCATGTCAACCATCAATGCGATGGACTATTGCATTCAACCCATGCTCTAGAAGATTTGCCTGCGTTCTCTTTTGTTCGCCATCAGTCACCTGTTGTGATGAGGAAGGATCCTATTTGCCACCTCTACAGATCGTTCACGCTGAAGATAAGTCTGTGTGCCACTTTTGAATTTTTTTGTGCTAAAGAAGGGAGATGCTTATGCATTGGCTTATGATCAATTAAATGCTTTAAATATTGGCTAAATTTAGAGAGCAGTCGACCTTTAAAGGGTCGACTTGCTCATCCATATAAATCATTATATAAAGTAGCCTCTATGTGAGAGCTCAGTTAGCTAGAAGAAGTTAGTCAGTTAGCAAAGTTAGGAGAAGAATTCTTGTTGTAATTTGTCATTGAAAATTGTATTTTTGTTCTGTTATTTGAATAAAGAGTTGTATGTGTTGCTGTTGATGATTGACTTTGAGTAAGCGTTACCCAGGTACCACCCCTGATTGCTGAGAGGGCCCCTCATCAACCAGAGGTTTCTTTCTCTTCTTGTTTATTTCTTTTCTTATTTTTTGTGGTAGTTAGTTTAATTCACATTTTGTTTTATTATTTCTATAATGCAAGTTTATTTCTGAATTAGATAACTAGATTGCACGCATAGTTAGCTTTCACTTCTGAATTAGATAGTTTGATTTTATTTCATTTCATTTCCTATTTAGTCTATTTACAAGTTAAATAAAATAGGTTTCTTTTGAATTCAGCTCTGTTTGTTTTATTTCTATTCTGAATTATCACTTTATGCAATTTGCATTCCAGTTTATTAATATTCCATAGTTTCTTTTATGTTTCTGTTTATGAATTTGTTTGAATCTATTTCATTGTTAAGTTTGCTTAATAATTACGTTTAATTATTTCTTTTATGCATTAGGTTTGCATCTGCACGAATTCAATTGAATATTAGCTCATTTAGGTTAGTTTTTACCATTTTAACTGTGCAGACTATCATTCGGATAGCCTGTTCAGTCTGTTATTCAACCACCATTTCAGACCCACAGTTCAGTCTTGTAACACCCCGGTTTTGACCCCATTTTCATTAAAAATGTACATGATGTATATATTGTAATTAATCGTGGTGTGGAGGTAAAGACAAAATCCCCACCATCGATTTAATGCTTTATATTCCGACGATTAAAATCGTTGTCGAGGGTATATTCATGCTATCCTGTACATTATAATGTTGGCATCATGTAAATATGCATTTTAGTTAAAAATACCCATAACCAACTACGTCAATGCAACCATAATGAAAAGGGCATGATTTTCCTAAGGATAAGGAGGGGGGATTATTTAACCTTGGGGGCCATTGGGGAAAATCCAAGTGTCAATTGATGAACCCATTTAGCTGTCACCCGCCATTTTTTTGTCTTACTCACCTTTCCTTGTATCATTCAACTACCAAATTAAATCCTCTAATGTTGGATGGGGTAGTTACTGCATGGAAAGTGGTGTGCAATAGGACTATCAGTCCTTTCCCACATGCACACTCCACCAGGGATATATTCCTCTTCACATGGGAAGGAGAATAATAGACCCCATTCTTCCATTTTTTCATTCTCACGCAGAGACGACTGTTTTTCTCTCCTCATGCATAGGTTTTGGGATTTTTATCATGCAGAGAACTGGGAGAGCTACCTTACGTTTGTAACACCTCGGTTTTGACCCCATTGCATTAGATGTATATGATGTATATATGGTAAATAATCATGGTGCGGAGCTAAAGGCCAAGGCCCCACCATCGATTGGTTATGCTATGTTTCGGGTTGAAATTGTCACCGAAGGTATATCGGGGCATGCAGCATACATATCAAGTTTTGTCATCATGTAAATATACATCTTTAATTAAATGAACCCAACCAGCTATGCTTACTACAACCATAATGAAAAGGGCATGATTTTCCCAAGGATAAGGGGGCGATTGTTAAACCATGAACCAATGGGGAAAAAGCCATGTGTCACCTTCCCTTGTCCTACCAAACTTCAACCATTAAGAACTGTTGCTGTTAGTTGGGGCAGTTATGGCTGGCAGTGGAGTGTGGCAGGACTGTCAGTCCTTTCCCACACGCACACTCCACCAGTGGGTTGACCTCACGTTGGCAAGGAAAAATAACCACCTCCATCACTCCAGTGGACTCCCCATTCTCACTACTACGTGCCATCATTTCCCTTGTATGTTCATCCTCACACAAGGACGGTAGTCTATTCATTCTCATGCACAGGCATCTTTTCTGTGGATCTCACACAGCCAGGAGGGGAGCCGCTTATCGGCTGTCATTTACATTTTTCCACAGAGTGGAATCTGGTGTGTTTTCCCTCTGTATTTTGGGAGACTGTATCTTCTTCCCTAGTGCGGCCTGTGTAAGTCTTTTCCGATTGCTTCATTATCCAGGAGGGACTGTTGTTTTCCCCACATTATGAACTATGTTCACTAATACTTTTTGGGACTGCTGTAGTTTTTTTGGAGTTGTTTTGGCCACGATATGGCCAAGAACAACTCAGGAGTTGTTCCTTAACCAAGCTGTGAATTGCTTGTGTGACTGTATGTATGCAGTGGTTGGTCTTCAAACTATGATAGGAGCAGGGATGGGGGCTTGGGTTTCTTGATAAACCTGGTGTGTTTAGAACCCACACAGCCAGAGCTAGAGGGATATCTTTCTTCTCCACAACCCCTAAATAGCACTGGAAGGGAAGTCAGGGCCTGAGGGACTGTGTAGCAGAGAAGGGACTGATTCCTTGTGTTGGGTGTGTGTGGGTGTCTTAGAAGTTAGGCTAGTTCTGGTGTAGGTGTTCCTAGCTCTGTAATGGGCTCACCAGCTTAGCATTTAGCCTTTCCCAACTCCTTGATGGCCTGATAAACCTGACCATGTTGGCTTGGCTGTCTTGTTGATGGTCTGATAAACCCAACTGTGTCGGCTTGGCTGTGTTTTGTGTATCATTGGCTATGTGTAAGCCTGCTTGTTCCTTATTCCTTGGGGAATCATGCCCAGCTTAGGGGTTGTACCATTGCTGAGAGATTTAGGAGCATGCTAGCCTATGGTTGGGTGGAACGTTGCAACGACGTAGCTGGTTGCGGAGCGAGTTCTTCATAAGATAAGTAATCTTGTCTATTTTACTGTGGCAATCATTTTACTGTTAATGAATATGGTGAACATGTTGAATGCTTGTATGAATGTATGTTGCTTCCGCTGTGTATGATAAATAATTGTATCTGTGTATGTTCTACTTCAAAGCATTTTGTTTTCATCCTTTCAATTTTTATGAATGCACATGTTCATGGGGCTGGTTTCTCGGGTGGTTAAGGCCATGGTAGCGTCCTCTTCGCTGGTCAGAGGGTCAGGGACATTATAGTGTGGTATCAGAGCTTTCTAGGTTGTATCATGGGCCTCTATGGGCCATGACTAACTAGTTCGCAAAGGCATGTTTCCTTCTGCCCAGAATAAATCAGTGAAGGAATGGAAAATTCACAAATTTGTCTAAGTGTTTGAACTGTCAGTTCATCAGAACACTTAGTGGGAAGGACTTGTGATGCAGTAGAGAGCTAAGCAGAAGCACACCCGATGGAGGACAGTTGGAAGAAAATTGTGAAAAAATTTCTAAGTTTTCATCGGCCGTCGACGAAACTTAGTGGATGTGGGAGCCGCAGTTTTGGCAAAGATCAGTTGAAGACCGCCGAAACACCGGCTCGATGTAGTGGTTTGGACCGCCGATGCACTAGAAGAAGGTTATTTGAAGAGACCACCGATGGACATTGGCGAAAAACAGTTGATCTAGCGCCCGCCTTTTCGGATGGCTAGACCACTACGCGTCCGACGGGTAGAGCCTCCGACCACCGACGCCGTAAAGAAAGTTTAAAAATTTTTCTAAGGCCCAAAATTATCGACTATCGAAAGAATATAGTGTTTCGTGCGTTCACCATTGTGAAAGCCTAGAGCGCTAGCCTTCCGATGAGAAGAGGTTGTCGATGCCGATCAAGTTATGCCTTAGTAGATTTGGTCGCCGATCGAAAGAAGATCGAAGATGGGGGCCGCCGTTGCGGCTGCTGATGGAACTATTTCGCTGACACCTAGTTAATTCAGTTGCCGATGAGCTACGTCAGATGAAGTTAGTGGATTGAAGGTCTGTTGTTTCTGTTAGCTAGTGAACTATCCTTCCGAAGGATAGAGTCTTCAACTACCGATGCTGCAGTGATTAGTACTTCTGACAGCCGATGAATAGAAGATGGAAGAGTCGATGCCACGGAAGACAAGGCAAGAAGAAAATTCAAAATTTTCTCTAAGGCACGAGATCATCGGCCATCGGGAAATGTTAGTGGATCGGATCACCGATTGAAAAAAGTTCAATGAAGGTGACCCGCCGTTGTGGCTACTTAGTCAACTAGCCCTCTGATGCCGCAGCAACTAGTGCTTCCGACCGCCGATAGACTTACGGTTGCGGAAGACTTAAGGAGATTATTGGCCGCCGTTTCAAAAACCTGGGCAACTAACAGGTTATGCTATTAACGAATAGACGCGGGATAATAGACCATTGCAAGCCCGATGCGGCGAAAGGAATTAGACGAGTAACTCGCCGATCGAAAGTCTAGATGTTTTCCGTGGAAACTGAAGTAAGAACACTTTTCGTCGTTGCGGCAGTCTAGGACACTATCCACCTGATGGTTAGTAGGTCCGACAGCCAATAATATCCATAGAACCCACAGTGAGATCACTTTATGCCAATGTGGCTGCCTAGAAGACTAATCATTCGACGCAATAACGTAGCCGATCGCCCACACAGAGGAGGTAAGTTACCGTTTGGATCGCTGCAACAATAGGAAGTATAGTGACTTGGATCGTCGATGTGCAGAGGGTTAGACCTGCCGAGATAGGCTGTGGCTGGGGAAGACATAGAAGGTTTATGGGCCACCATTGTGGAAGCCGAGATGACTAGCCGCCCGATGCACAAGACACCCGACTGCTGATGCAGTGCATAGGCTGGTTTCCTTGCTAATTAGGTTCAAAGAGTTGGATGCAAATCAGATACAGTGAAAGGAAATAGGTGAACCTCCCTCCGCATCGCCAATGTAGATCAGAAGTTTGGCGATTTGCCCGCTGAAACATCAGAAAAGTTGTGTGGAAGAGACCCGATGAAAAGAAGGAAACTTTGGGTTTTTCAAAGTGGAAATTTTCTCAGCAAATTCTAACTATTTTAGCATATTTTAGCGGACTATTAGTGGTATTAATTCTTACACATTGATCTAGGAACTAAGAATCAATCTCATGAAAGAATGATCAACAAATACTCATGAAATGGTGTTAATTGGAACCAGAATTGGTTTCCTCTCTGTATATTTAATAAACAATGAATGGTTACAATACCAATGTCAAGCAATAGCTTGAATCCATGAAGAATTTGAATACCTAAGGAGACAATACGAATTCAGTGAGTGAGTCTAGCTTAATTGACTCTCAACCATTGGTTCACACTTAGTTAACCACTTGACCAAAACCCTAATTGACTCACCAAACCCTAACTGAAGTCGGAGTGCAATAAATGACTGAATCTCAACTGAAGGAGATCAAACACATGTCATATCAATCCAACCATCAAGTGCTAGTGCTCCATGACTTCAATGAACCCCAATGAGGTTAACTGAAGCTGAACTGACCATCAGAAGTTGGTGGAGGCGCCCTGTTGACTCCAGATCATTAAATAATAATAAATAATCATTAAATAATCATTAAATAATCTATTTAATGAGAGGAGGCACCTTAACTGACTGGTTGAACTTATTGTAAGCACCAGTTAGCAATTAGGTGCATTAATATCACTCAGATCACCCCCGGAGTGCTCTGGTTATCCTCCTTGACTGTAGGAGAAGGCTAAGTTAGCCTCCTTGACTGTAGGTAGGCATGGGTGTGACTGGATGATGGTAATTAATGCTCCATTGATGTCAATTAATGTCAATTATACTTAGGATAGTGGTTTAACTAGGACAATTTGACCAAAAAGAGTGTTTATGATGGTAAATGTCTCCAACACCCCCCCTTAAGCTATACTAAGGAAGATTTAGAAAACATAGATGCATAAAAATGCTAGGGCCCCAACAACTAAGGCCATAGGTCACCCTGTACAATGCTGAAACTGAAACAATGCTCAAAACAAACTAAGTGAGGAAAAGAGGGAAAACCCAGTGGGAAACCCCCCCCCTCAAGATGAACACTGAAAGTAGTCTGGATCACCCTGATGAACTCACCCCCAACAGTGAATGGAGGTAAGTGAACTTCTTTTCTAAAAATCTCTTGGTGAAGATGTCTGCAATCTGCTCATCAGTCGGTCAGTATTGCAGAATGATGGTCCTGTCATGCACTAGCTCCCTGATGTAGTGCATGTGAATCTCTACATGCTTGGTCCTCTGCTTGGTAACTGGATCCATGGATATCTTAATAGCACTCTGGTTGTCACAAAAGAGGACAGTGGACAAAGTACTACCAAGATCAAACTCTGAAAGAATGCCTTGCAACCAAAATGCTTGGATGCAAGCATTCACCGCTCCTCGATACTCAGCCTCTGCTAAAGATAGTGCTATGGAAGCCTAATTTTTGCTTGACCAGAAAATAGGGTCACCACCAAAAATTAATACATATCCAGGAGTTGACTTCCGATCAATAGAATCACCCGCCCAATCAGAATCTCTGTATCCAACCAGCTCTAGCTCGGAGTCTGCAGCATAGTGAATGTCATAGGTCCTGGTTCCCTGAATGTACTGGAGGATCCTCTTGGATGCCTTCCAATGAAGATCATGAGGCTACTGCATGTATCTTGATACAACATTCATGGCATAGCAAATATCAGGCCTAGAATGTGTCAAGTACAACAAGCTACCAATCAGTTGTCGATAGATAGTGCAGTCCATGGGAGGTGTCTGTTTTCCTTCTTCAAGGTTGATCCCTGAAAGGAAAGGGAATGGTGCAGGAATACATTCAGCCATGTTAAACTTGAATAAAAATTCTGAAATGTATTTGTACTGAGTGACCATAATCCCATCAGAAATTTGCTCGATTTCGAGCCCCAAAAATTGTTTTAGAAGCCCCAAATCACTCATTTCAAAGGCATTGTGGAGAGCCGTTTTGATGGCTGAAATGGAGGCAATTGTGATACCTGTGATCAGTAAGTCATCAACATATAAAACAATGATAATTATATGACCTTCATTCTTCTGTAAATACACATTTGGATCTGATCTACATCTCTGAAAGTTTTGCAAGAGAAGGAAGGCATCCATCTTGGAATACCACTCTCTTGGGGCCTGTTTTAACCTGTAAAGTGACTTCTTTAGCTTGCAAACCAAAGATGGATCAGTGATGTAGCCCTTAGGATGCTTCATGTATATCCCCTCATGAATATCTCCATGCAAAAAGGTTGAATTAACATCCATGTGATGCACCTCCCAGTGCTTGGATGCGGAAATAGCCAAAACAAAGCGGATGGAATCCATTTTTGCAACCGGTGCAAAGGTCTCATGGTAGTCCACTCCTTGGACCTGAGAGAAACATTTTTCCACCAGACTTGCCTTATATTTTATGGTGCTTCCATCAGAAGCAACATTTATCCAAAACACCCACTTGCATTGAACCAATTTCCTCCCCGGAGGAAGAGAAACTAGCTCCCAAGTAGTGTTTTTCTGAAGAGAATTCATCTCTTCATCCATGGCAACTTGCCATATCGGATCATTCCGAGAATGGTAGTAGTATTTTGGATCTGAACTAATCATCAAATAGCAAGTTTCAGACAGCAAATTATCAGAACAAGAGAGTGCAATACCTGCTCTTTGGAAATCAGACCGGGTTCTCCTTGGATCATCCAGATTTCCAATGTTGTCTCCTGCGGAGGAGAGTGTCTGTTGGGCCCATGTAGGAAGATGATTTTGCACTTCAGGTTCTGATTCAGTATCTTATGATTGATTCACACTGATATTAGAAATCAGGTTCATCACCCTCAATTTCATCATCCAAATATTCAGTGGAAAAGGAAGGAAATTCAGCAGTTTTCTCCTTCACTAGTTCCACCTCCTGAAGAGGCTCATCGAACTCGACACTTCTCTCGATGATGATATATTTGGTATTGATATATAGTATATTTAATCCTTTAGATTCATCAGGATACCCAATAAATAGACATTCTATGCTCTGTTGTTGCAAAGCCCTTCTTTTATCAAGCGGAATCCGGGCCCATGTAGTGGACCCAAACACCCGTAGGTTCGACACATCTGGCTTGTGTCCGAAGTATGCTTCGAAAGGAGTCTTTCCTTTCACTGATGAATGTGGCACCCTGTTATGAATGTATGCTGTAGCATGCATGTATTCAGCCAACAAAGTTGCAGCAAGCTTCTTTGACTCCAACATACAAGTGGTCATCTCTTTGAGAGACCGGTTCTTCCTTTCCGCTACTTCGTTTTGCTGGGGAGTGTAGGGAATTGAATGTTGGACCTGAATACCACTTTGGGAGAAAATGTATAGAAAATCATTAATGACATACTCCCCTCCATTATCAGATCTCAAGATATTGATCTTAATCCCAGAGGCATTTTCGATCAAGGCCTTCAATTCATAAAAAATTTCACATACTTATGATTTCTTTTTTAGAAAGAAAACCCATGTATACCTTGAAAAATAATCAATAAAAGTAAGGAGGGACCTTGATCCATTCATGGATGTGACAGGAATTGGACCACTGGTATTAGAATGTATCAGCCCCAATATGCTTGTAGCTCGGTTTTCCTTCCCCCGATCGAACTTGTGCTCAGGATGTTTTCCAATCACACAGCCCTTGCAGACTCCCGTGGTTTCCTTGATGACCGGGAGGCCTTCAACCATGGAGTTTTTCTGTAATTGCTGCAAATATTTGAAATTAAGATGGCCAAACCTCTCATGCCATAGCCTACTAACCTCATTTCCATGATTTAGCAGAGCGGTGGGATTTGCATCCGCAACAAAGTGAGAGAACTCATAGGCTTTTGCATGATGATTTGCAAGGCCTTTTGCAATGAGTTTCACGTATGCAATTTCTGTTATCTCAACATCATTTGGGATGAAAGAGACTCTCTTAGGCATTCCTGTATGTGTCATCTGATAGACACTAAGGATATTTTCTGCTAGATACGGTACATACAAAACATTAGAAAAAAAACCATTTTCTAGATCTACAGTACCTTGTCCTTCGGAAATGATGGTGGAGTCATCTCCCATGTGGGTGGGGATGGATTTTCCGGCCTCCAAGGATGAAAAGGAGTCTTTTTCAGCCATCATGTGATTCGAAGTTCCACTGTCAATTAGCAGTTCTTTGGACTTCGAAGTGCTTGCCATGAGGGCGTGACCTTTCTCATGTTGTAGTTCCCAATCTTGGTGATATCTCCTCCGAAAGCTCTCTGGAAGATTGATGTGATTCCTCTCAAGGAGAGAGGTTGCTTCATCAAGATTTTTCTTCATGCAGGCATGTTCAGGGTGAAAACCCTTCACACAGTAAGAACACCTGACTTTTTCTTTCCCATTGTGCCCTTTTCCTTTGTTCTTCCTTGAGCCGGAAGATTCATCATGCTGCTGATTTTCAACTCTAGGCTTGGGAGCATCAAATTTAGTTTTCTGATTTTTCTGCTACTTTCCTTTACCCTTCAGATCTTTGGGCCCCAAGACATGGAGGGCTTGATCACGGAAAGATCGGATGATCCCCATCTGGACAAGCTTGTCATGTTCATTAGTTAGGGACTCAATGAAGGAATTGAGTGTAGGCATCTTCCATCCGGGGGTTGTGAGCTTCCCCGCACGGAATGTAGAAAGAAAAACTGAATAATCAGCCCCGAGTTTGGATAGGATGGCTAGGATGAGCTGATCATCCTCCTTATCCACTTTGCATTGCTTCAAGAGTAAAATAGTATGCTTGAACTTTGTAAAGAAATCATTCAGAGTCTCGAAATTGGAAGGTTGGAGAGACATGAGTTCATTTTCGAGTTGGTAAACTCTCAAGTAATCATGCTTTCCATATAGAGATTCCAATTTGTCCCATATTTCTTTCGGTGTCTTCATATCCGTAAGATGGAAGAGAAGGTCTTCGGAAATAGAGAGGCACAAGAAACCGAAGGCTTCATCCTTCTTGTTCAAGAATCTTGATTTTTCTATGGTAGATCCAGGCTCAACTTCAGTGTCCATGGTGACTCTATGGAGTCCTTTGGAGCACAACTGAATCTCCATTTTATTTTTCGATGTGTGGAAATTTTATGGAGTCAAGAGAGGTACTGAGGAGGACATCTAGATATGCTGTAGCGAATGCTTCACCTGTAGAAACCTGAAAATCAAAACATAAAGGGAAAAATAAGGTCAGACAGCCTGCACATTTTAGGCTTTCATCACACCCAGCATAGTCGATCAAGCAAGCTTGATCAACAAGTTCTTTACTTGGGATATTGAGTGGTAAGCCTTGGCTTCTGGTGCAGTGCTGGAATTTTGAGGTATTGCTCACTTTTCATGGAGAAATCTATCAAAAAGCTTGTTTTTGAGAGATAGATCTTCATCCCGGCGTATGCTCTGATACCATATTAATTAAGAATCAATCTCATGAAAGAATAATCAACAAATACTCATGAAATGGTGTTAATCGGAACCGGAATTGGTTTCCTCTCTGTATATTTAATAAACAATGAATGGTTACAATACCAATGTCAAGCAATAGCTTGAATCCATGAAGAATTTGAATACCTAAGGAGACAATTCGAATTCATTGAGTGAGTCTAGCTTAACTAACTCTCAACCATTGGTTCACACTCAATTAACCACTTGACCAAAACCCTAATTGACTCACCAAACCCTAACTGAACTTGGAGTGCAATAAATGACTGAATCTCAACTGAAGGAGATCAAACACATTTCATAGAAATCCAACCATCAAGTGCTAGTGCTCCATGACTTCAATGAACCCCGATGAGGTTAACTGAAGCTGAACTGACCATCAGAAGTTGGTGGAGGCGCCCTGTTGACTCCAGATCATTAAATAATAATAAATAATCATTAAATAATATATTTAATGAGAGGAGGCGCCTTAACTGACTGGTTGAACTGATTGTAACCAACAATTAGCAATTAGGTGCATTAATATCACTCAGATCACCCTCGGAGTGCTCCAGTTAGCCTCCTTGACTGTAGGAGAAGGCTAAGTTAGCCTCCTTGACTATAGGTAGGCATGGGTGTGACTGGATGATGGTAATTAATGCTCCACTGATGTCAATTAATGTCAATTATACTTAGGATAGTGGTTTAACTAGGCCAATTTGACCAAAAAGAGTGTGTATGATGGTAAATATCTCCAACAACTGGATTACAGGGATGAACACGGGGGAGAGGAAAATTTTGTGTTTTTAGCATAATTGTTGTTTTATGAATTTCCAGAAGAAAAGGTAAGTAATTTTGATTTATATTAATGTTATGCATCTAACAGTTTGATACAAACACATTTGCAGAACTTTAGATAACTTCCAAGAGCGATACTCCAGAAAGAACAATGTGGTAAGGCCAGAGGTGGTTCAGTCATGAGAACCCATGACGGGTATGATGCTCGGGATTCTTACGAGCGAGCAGAAGATGCCATGGGAGAAAATGTCCGTAATGGAAATGATGACATCGAGTCCAATGGAAGGAGATTCCAAGAGACACTGTCAGATGTTGTAGCCACCATGAGAAGCCTGATTAAAGCCCAGGAAGAGCAACAGTAGTTGAATGTTGCAATGTTGCAGAGTTTGACAGACTTGCAGAGAAAGATAGACTTTGGATGAGATACAGCAAGACCAGAGGGCAGCAAGTTCAGTACTAGGAGAAGGAGAAGGACTTCTAGTGGGTCATATGATTCTGAAGAATCCAGTGGGGATTCAAGTTCTTCTTCTCATAGAAGAAAAATAAAGAGACACCATAGGGATCGCTCTCAGGATGAATTTAAGAAAGCTAAACCTCCTTCATTTGATGATGAAGTAGAGGCTAAAGCTTGGCTTCTTGGGATAAATAAGTACTTTCAGGTGCATGACTATTCGGGAAACATGAAGGCAAGAGTTGCCATATTCAATCTGAATGGAAGAGCATCCATTTGGTGGGAACACTTCAAGCAAAGGTATTTTCCAAGATTGACTTGAGGTCTGGTTACCATCAGGTGAGAATCAAGGATGAAGACATTCATAACACAGCCTTCAGGACAAGGTATGGACATTATGAGTTTGTAGTGGTACCATTTGGTCTCACAAATGCACCAGTTACATTTATGTGCCTTATGAATAATGTCTTCAGCAGATATTTGGACAAGTTTGTTCTTGTTTTCCTTGGTGACATTCTTGTTTATTCTAAGAATGAGAAGGAGCATGAAGAGCATTTGAGTTTGACATTGCAATTGCTTAGGGAGAACTAGTTGTATGAAAAACTAAGCAAGTGTGACTTCTATAGAGATAGAATTCAGTATTTGGGTCACATTATCTCAGAGGAAGGTATATCTGTGGACCCTGAAAAGATTGAAGCCATTATGAATTGGCCTACTCCAAGAAATGTGACAGATGTAAGATCTTTTATGGGACTTGCAGGATACTACCAGAGATTCATTGAGGGATTCTCCAAAGTTGCACATCCCATCACTTCTTTGAAAAAGAAGGGGATGAAGTTCGAATGGACATCGAGGTGTGAAGAAAGTTTCCAGCGGTTGAAGAATCTTCTCACCAGTGCACCCGTATTGAAAGTTGCAGATCCAGAGAAGGATTTTGTGGTGTGTACCGATGCATACGGACAAGGGTTTGGAGGAGTCCTTATGCAGGACAACCACGTAATATGTTATGAGTCAAGAAAACTGAAGGAGCATGAGAAGAACTATGCCACTCATGATCTAGAGATTGCATCCATAGTACATGCCCTCAAGATGTGGAGACATTACGTGATGGGTAGGAGGTTTGAGCTCAGAAAAGACAATTGTGCTCTGAAGTATTTGTTTGATCAGCCTACTCTAAATGCTAGGCAAGCAAGATGGCTCGAATTTTTATACGAGTTTGATTTCAAGATCAAGCACATAAAAGGAAAGGAGAATAGGGTAGCCGATGCACTTAGCAGGAAGATGCACGAAATGCATGTGGCATCTCTTAGTATTTGCCAATCAGATCTGAGGCAACATATTGTTAGTCATGCTGCTAGAGATGAATTGTACGAGCAGGTAAAAGACAAATTGCAACAGCAAAGTCTTGAGAAGAGGTATGAGGGATATAAATTGGAAGAAGATGGGATTCTCAATTATAAAGGTAGAATTTATATTCCAGATGTAGCAGATTTGAGGAGAGTTGTTATGGATGAAATCCATCAAGCTCCGTATTCCAGTCACCCAGGATACCAAAAGACCATTGCTACAGCTAGAAAGCAGTACTTTTGGCCAGGAATGAAAAGTGATATGGCTGAGTACATTTCGAGGTGTATGAAATGTCAACAAGTAAAGGTTGAGCATCAACACCCTGCAGGTTTGTTGCAGCCTTTTCCAGTTCCGGAATGGAAATGGGAAGTTATTTCCATGGATTTTATTACAGGATTTCCCATGACTTGGAGACAACATGATTCCATCATGGTTGTGGTGGACAAGTTGACAAATGTAGCACATTTTATACCGGTTAAGTCTACGCATAAGACTGATGATATTGCAAAGATATTCATCAAGGAGATTTTCAAATTCCATGGATTGCCTAAGGCAATAGTCTCTGACAGAGATGTCAAGTTCACTTCCAACTTTTGGAAGGGGTTGTTTGCAGATTTGGGTACAAAGCTAAGCTTTAGCACTGCATACCATCCTCAGACGGATGGGCAGACAGAGAGAGTTAATCAGGTGCTTGAAGACATGCTTCGCATGTATGTGATGGACAAACCAACCAAGTGGGAATATTACTTACACTTGGTAGAGTTTGCTTATAAAAATGGACAGTAGGAATCCTTAGGGATGAGTCCATATGAAACTTTGTATGGAAGAAGGTGTAGGACACCAGTGACTTGGGATAACCCAGTGAACATGATTGCGCTTGGACCAAAATTGCTCAAGGAGATGGAGCAAGAGGTTATAAAGATCAGGCAGAATCTGAAAGTAGCACAAGACAGACAAAAAAGCTATGCAGATAAGCATAGGGTGAACAGGGAGTTCAGTGTTGGGGATCATGTTTACCTCAAAGTGAGGGCAAAGAAGAGTTCCTTGAAGCTTGGAAGTTGTGCCAAGTTGTCACCAAGATATTGTGGGCCATTTGAAGTGCTTGAAAGAATAGGGCCAGCTGCATATAGGCTTGCATTGCCTGCTAGCACTAGAGCTCATAATGTTTTTCATGTTTCTTTGCTTAAGAGATATGTACATGATCCTAACCACGTGATAAATTGGGATGTGATTCAGGTGGAACCCGAGGGAGAGTTCCAAATTGAGCCAATGCGCATCCTCGACAAGAAGGTCACAATGCTCTAGAATTGGGCCATATGGCAGGTAAAGGTGCAATGGGAGCACTACAGACCTGAAGAGGCTACATGGGAGCTAGAGGATGCCATGCGGTTGGCACATCCATTTTTGTTCAATTCTACGGAATACTGAGGCGGTACCAATGTGGCATTTTGTTCAATTTTGTAAAACACTGAGGACAGTGCTATTGAAGTGGGAGGGGAATGTAACACCTCGGTTTTGACCCCATTGCATTAGATGTATATGATGTATATATGGTAAATAATCATGGTCCGAAGCTAAAGGCCAAGGCCCCACCATCGATTGGTTGTGCTATGTTTCGGGTTGAAATTGTCACCGTTGGTATATCGGGGCATGCGACATACATATCAAGTTTTGTCATCATGTAAATATACATCTTTAATTAAATGAACCTAACCAGCTATGCTCACTGCAACGATAATGAAAAGGGAATGATTTTCCCAAGGATAAGGGGGGGGATTGTTAAACCATGAACCAATGGGGAAAAAGCCATGTGTCACCTTCCCTTGTCCTACCCAACTTCCACCATTAAGAACTGCTGCTGTTAGTTGGGGAAATTATGGCTGGGAGTGGAGTGTGGCAGGACTGTCAGTCCTTTCCCACATGCACACTCCACCAGCGGGTTGACCTCATGTTGGCAAGGAAAAAAAACCACCTCTATCACTCCAATAGACTCCCTATTCTCACCACTATGCACCATCCTCTCCCTTGTCTATTCATCCTCACGCAAGGAGGTTAGTCTGTTCATTCTCACGCACAGGAATATTTTCTGTGGATCTCACATAGACAGGAGGGGAGTCCCTTATCGATTGTCATTTACGTTTTTCCACAAAGTGGAATCTGGTGTGTTTTCCCTCTGTATTTTGGGAGACTGTATCTTCTTCCCCAGTGCGGCCTGTGTAAGTCTTTTCCGATTGCTTCGTTATCCAGGATGGATTGTTGTTTTCCCCACGTTGTGAACTATGTTCACTAATACGTTTTGGGACTGATGTAGGTTGTTTTGGAGTCGTTTTGGCCATGATAGGGCCAAGAATGAATCAGGAGTTGTTTTCCTTAACCAAGTTGTGAATTGCTTGTGCGACTGCATGTATGCAGTGGTTGGTCTTTGGACTATGTTGGGAGTAGGGATGGGGGATTAGGTTACTTGATAAACCTGGTGTGTTTGGAACCCACACAAACAGAGCTAGAGGGTTTGCTTTCTTCTCCACAACCCCTAAATAGCACTGGAAGGGAAGTCAAAGCCTGAGGGACTGTGTAGCAGAGAAGGGACTGATTCCTTGCGTTGGGTGTGTGTGGGTGTCTTAGAAGTCAGGCTAGTTCTGGTGTAGGTGTTCCTAGCTCTGTAATGGGCTCACCAGCTTAGAATTTAGCCTTTCCCAACTCCTTAATGGCTTGATAAACCTGACCATTTTGGATTGGTTGTCTTATTGATGGCCTGATAAACCCAACTGTGTCAGCTTGGCTGTGTTATGTGTATCATTGGCTATGTGTAAGCCTGCTTGTTCCTTATTCCTTGGGGAACCATGCCCAGCTCGGGGGTGGCAGCATTGCTGAGAGATTTTGGAGCACGCTAACCTATGGTTGGGTGGAACGTTGCAACGACGTAGCTGGTTGCGAAGCGAGTTCTTCATAAGATAAGTAATCTTGTCTATTTTACTTCGGCAATCATTTTACTATTAATGAATATGGAGAACATGTTGAATGCTTGTATGAATGTATGTTGCTTCCACTGTGTATGATAAATAATTGTATCTGTGTATGTTCTACTTCAAAGCATTTTGTTTTCATCCTTTCAATTTTTATGAATGCACATGTTCATGGGGCAAGTTTCCCGGATGGTTAAGGCCATGGTAGCGTCCTCTTCGCCAGTCGGAGGGTCGGGGACGATACAACGTCATGATTTTCCTATGTGCAAATCATTTTTTTGTATTTTGCTATGTGAAGTCACTTTGCAGGTTTTGTGGGTCTGTGTATATGAATCCATCTCCATGCTGAGATTTTGTGACGTTTGATTCCCTTCCTGATCGAGCTGTGTCTTTCCCGTTGTTTTTAGTGGAGGAATCATGGTTGTTGTTTTCCCCATGAGTGTGGATTGTTGCTGAGTTTTTTTGGCCATGTTAGGGCCAAGAAAAACTATGGGATTTTCTTACTCGGTCTGAGCTAGGTATCACCATTTTGGCTGTAGTGATGTTTCCCTTTTTACTTCCCTAGGCCTGAGAATTGCTCGATTTTGCTGTGTGTATACAATGGTGGATCTTTGGATGGTTTTGGTGTGGGAATGAAGGCTTGGTCTACTTGATAAACCTGGTGTATTCGAGATCTCATAGATAGAGCTAGAGGGTTGGCTTTCTTCTCCACACCCCTTGATTAGCACTGGAAGGGAAGTCAGGGCCTGAGGGACTATGCAACAGAGAAGGGATGGATTCCTTGTGTTGGGCATGTGTGGGTGTCCTAGAAGTTAGGCTAGTTCTAGTGAAGGTGTCCTTATCTCTTGAGTGAGCCCACTAGCTTAGCATTCAGTTTTTCCCACCTCCCGGATAGCCTGATAACCCAACTGTGTTGGCTTGGCTTAATTTTTTGGTATCCTTTGCTATGCGTGAGCCTGCTTAGTTTCCTTATCCCTTGTGGGAATCATGCCTAGTTCAGGGGTGGCAGTGTTGCTGAGAGATTAAGGAGCACACTAACCTATGGTTGGGTGGAATGTTGCAGCGACGAAGCTGGTTGCGGGACAAATTCTTCATAAGATAAGTATTCTTGTCTATCCCATCTCTGCAATTGTATTTGATGTTTAATAAAAATGATGAACGTGCTAAATGCTTGAATGTATGGTTTTGCTTCTGTTGTATGATAAGAATGTATGCATGTTTTAGTTCAAAGCATTTCATTTTCTATTATTATGTTCATGGGTTGGTTTCCTGGATAGATAGCAGCATCCATAGCGTCCTCTTCACCGGTCGGAGGGTCAGGGACATTATAGTGTGGTATCAGAGCTTCGTTGCAGCATGGGCCTCAATGGGCTATGAAAAGAAGTGACAGAGGAAAGGTTTCCCTCTACCCAACAGAGGAAACATGTGAAAGATAGGAAATTTCAAAAAAAAATTCTAATTATGGAAAATATCGAATGACTTAGGCTGAAGCCCATCCGATACACTGGATGACTTAGGATAAAGTCCATCCGATACATCGGATGACTTAATTTGAGTCCATCCAATAAAGAAACCTAGCAGAGAGAAATTTCAAAAAATTTCTAAGTTTGAAATTTTTTCAATGGTCTCGGCTGGGAGGAGCTGAAGGAACCAAAGTTGTCAGCTAGGAGGAGCCGAAGGAACCGAAGTTATCTCCTGGGAGGAGCCGAAGGTCTCAGATGAGAGGAGTTGAAGGAGCCAAAGTTCTCGACTGGGAGGAGCCAAAGGTCTTGGCTAGGTGGAGTCAAGGTGTCAGCAAGGATTGCCGGAAGGGAGTCGACATGGCGGCAAAAAGAGGAAGAGAAGAGGAAAAATTCACAAATTTTTTGAAGTATAGGAAATCTCAGAAGCCCTCCGAGGCATCTCAGAAAATAATAGAAGATCGATTAGCTGAAGAATCAAAAAAGAAAAGAAGATCGATCTGAGGCGTCGAAAAAGAATAGAAGATCGATCAGCCGATGCGTTAGAATACAGAGGAAGATCGAGCCGATGCATCAGAAGACGGAGGAAGATCGAGCCAATGCATATGAAGACAGAGGAATATTGACCCGATATGTTATCGAAATATAGAGGAAGATCGACCCAATATGGTATCAGATGGCAGAGGAAGAGCGACCCAATATGGTGTCAGAAGATAGAGGAAGAGTGACCCGATACATTGGATGACTAGTATGGAAGGGATCTGATCGGATGGAAAAATCTGAGCCTTTCAATGGGATTTTTTAGCAGATTTCAGCAGTTTTTTCAGTGGAATTACAGGTGCTGAAAATGCGAAAAATTGTAGCATTCTTATGCATAAGATTGCACGAAAATCAAATATTTACAAAAAAAAAATCTGTGTTTTGACCCCCGTAGTCCCCCTGAGACCGTCGTTCTTGGTGGAAAGAAAAATTGGTGTTTTGACAAAGCTTTCCATATAGTATTTTCCAAATGCATGTAAGTAATTATGAATTCATGAGATTGCTATGTAGCTAACAGTTGTATTTATTAACACATTGTGCAGAATTATAGTCACCTTCAGAGGCAGCATTCTGCATAGAGCAGTTTTCAAGATAGCAGTGGGTCATCTGATTATGAAAAACCCAGTGGGGATTCAAGATCTCCATATCATAGGAATAAGTGGAGGAGACGTTGCAAGAACAATTCACAAGATGAATTTAAAAAGGAAAGGCCTCCTACTTTTAATGGTGAGGTCAAGACTTGTCAAGAAGCTTAGGCTTGGCTTCTTGGGATGATGAAGTATTTCCAAGTTCAAGACTACTCCGAAAATATGAAAGCAAGGGCAGATATATTCAATTTGATTGGAAGAGCATCCATACGATGGGAACACCATAGGCAAGTAAAGAAGGTTAATGAAAGAAGAATTGTGTGAAAACAATTCAAGAAATACTTCAAGTAGAAGTACCTCTCTGACAGGTACTATGATGATAAGATTAAAGAATTCCATGAGCTGAGATTGGGATAGTAGACCATGGAAGAGTATGCAAATAAGTTCTTGGAACTATTAAGATATGTCAGGTACATCAAAGATGAAAAAGTGAAGATACAACATTTTGTGAGTGGACTACCTCAGTCTTAAAAAGACAGAATTGAGTTTTATGAACCTATAACTCTTGAAGAAGCAATAAGGAAGGCTAAGTACTGCTATGAGCAAATAAAAGGTAAATCTGATTATCATAATACATGGAAGGACAAAGAGAATGAGAATTCTGACCAAAGGAAGAAAGGTTTCAAAACTTCTAACTTCAGGAATCAACAGAAGCAACCATCACAAGCTGAGAGGCAGCCAGCCAGAGTGATGGGAGAAAATCCTAGAGATCCACAGCAGAGCAGGGAACCTCTCCAGTGTTGGAAATGTGGAGGACCCCACAAGCATAGAAATTGTCCACTTGAGAATGAGAATTCAAGGCCATCTTACAACATTCAAGAAGCAGAAATAGTGGGTCAAGTAGCAAGGGCCGTCCCTAGGATTTATGCCGCACTGGAGGATCGCCAGGAATATCACCAGTCAACTGTGGTTGAAGTTGCAGGTAAGATTGCTGAGAAATCTATTTCTACTTTGATTGACCCTAGTTCTACTCATAGTTTCATTACCCCTAAAGTAGTGGAGATTTTTGCTTTTAAGAAAGTAAAGCATAACAAACCTTGGTTATTTCAATTACCCACTGGAACTAAGATAAAGGTTAGTGAAGTGGTATAGAAATGTCCATTGGTCATGAATGGATTGGTTACTTGTGTAGATCTGAATGTCCTACCACTTGGTTCCTATGATGTTCTCATTGGAATGGGTTGGTTAGAAGCTCAAAGGGTAAATCTTGACTGTTATAATAAGACTTTTGAATGCATGGATGAAGAAGGGAACCCAGTAGTGGTAAGAGGTATTCCAAAGGTGATTTTTGTGAGGTAGATTTCAGCTATACAGTTGAAGAAGTTCTATAGGAAAGGTTTCTAGTTGTATGCAGCTCATATTTTGGAGGCAACATAGAATGAAACTCCTAGGTTGGAGGAATTTCATGTGTTACATGAATTCATGGATGTGTTTCCTGATGAGATTCCAGGGCTTCCTCCAAAGAGGGACATTGATTTCACAATTAAACTTATGCTAGGAGCAGCACCAATGTCCAAGACACCCTACAGAATGAGTACACCATAGATGATAGAGTTGAAGATGCAACTGCAAGAGTTGTTGGAGAAGAAGTATATCAGGTCGAGTGTGTCTCCTTGGGGAGCACCAGTTCTGTTTGTAAAGAAGAAAGATGGTACACTTAGGTTGTGTATTGATTAGAGACAGCTGAACAAAGTCACTGTGAAGAATAAATACCCTTTTCCTAGGATTGATAACCTCTTTGATCAAATGAGAGGAGCAAAGGTATTTTCCAAGATTGACTTGAGGTCTGGTTACCACCATGTGAGAATCAAGGATGAAGACATTCATAAGACATCCTTCAGAACAAGGTATGGAAATTATGAGTTTGTAGTGGTACCATTTGGTCTCACAAATGCACCAGCTACATTTATGTGCCTTATGAGCAATGTCTTTAGCAGGTATTTGGACAAGTTTGTTCTTGTTTTCCTTGATGGCATTCTTATTTATTCTAAGAATGAGGAAGAGCATGAAGAGAAATTGAGATTGACATTGCAATTACTCAGGGAGCATTAGCTATATGCAAAGTTGAGCAAGTGTGACTTCTATAGAGATAGAATTCAGCATTTGGGTCACATTATCTCAGAAGAGGGTATATCTGTGGACCCTAAAAAGATTGAAGCCATTATGAATTGCCCTACCCCAAGAAATGTGACATATGTAAGATCTTTTATGGGACTTGAAGGATACTACCGGAGATTGAAGGATTCTCTAGAGTTGCACATGCCATCACTTCTTTGCAAAAGAAGGGGATAAATTTTGAATGGACATCAAAGGTGTGAAGAAATATTCCAGCAGTTGAAGAACCTTCTCACCAGTGCATGAGTATTGAAGGTTGCAGACCCAAAGAAAGATTGTGTGGTATGTACCGATGCATGCAGACAAGGATTTGGAGGAGTCCTTATGCAAGACAACCACGTGATATGTTATGAGTCAAGAAATTTGAAGGAGCATGAGAAGAACTATGCCACTCATGATCTAGAGCTTGCAGACATAGTACATGCTCTCAATATGTGGAGGCATTACTTGATGGGTAGAAGATTTGATCTGAGGACAGACCATTGTGGTCTGAAGTATTTGTTTGATCATCCTAATCTGAATGCTAGGAAAGCGAGATGGCTGGAGTTTCTATGTGAGTTTGATTTTGAAATCAAGCACATAAAGGGAAAAGAGAATAAAGTAGCTGATGCGCTCAACAGGAAGGTGCAGGAAATGCATGTGGCATCTCTTATTATTTTCCAATCAGATTTGAGGCAACAGATTGTTAATCATAGTGCCAGAGATTAATTGTATGAGCAAGTAAAAGACAAATTGAAGCAGCAAGGTCTTCAGAAGAGGTATGAGGGATATAAATTGAAAGAAGATGGACTTCTTACTTATAAAGGCAGAATTTATATTCCAAATGTAGCAAAGTTGAGGAGAGTTGTTATGGATGAAATCCATCAAGCTCCATATTCTGGTCACCCAGGATATCAGAAGACAATTGCTACAGCTAGAAAGCAGTACTTTTGGCCAAGAATGAAAAAGGACATGGCTGAATATATTTCAAGGTGCATGAAATGTCAGTAAGTAAAGGTTGAGCATCAACACCCAGCAGGTTTGTTGCATCCTTTGCCAGTTCCAAAATGGAAATGGGAAGTTATTTCGATGGATTTCATTATAGGATTGCCAATGACTTGGAGACAACATGCTTCCATCATGGTTGTGGTAGACAATTTGACAAAGGCAGCACATTTTATACCGGTGAAGTCTACGCATAAGACTAATGACATTGCAAAGATCTTCATGAAGGAGATTTTCAAATTGCATGGATTCCCTAAGGCAATAGTCTCTGACAGAGATGTCAAGTTCACTTCCAATTTTTGGAAGGGGTTGTTTGCATATTTGGGTGCAAAGCTAAAATTCATCACTGCATACCATCCTCAGACTGATGGGAAGAAAGAGAGAGTTAACCAA
>LPNX011086614.1:866450-892641 GCA_001517045.1 Pseudotsuga menziesii | reverse complement strand
AAAGGATAAAATGTGGTCCATTGGGTCTAAAGAGTCTGCAGCGGGACAGGAGAAGGCCATACAAAGTGCGATTCACCTAGTGGGGTGAAAATCTCTATAACACCAAGTGCTTGAAGACATGCTTCGCATGTATGTGATGGACAAACCAACAAAGTGGGAAGATTACTTACACTTGGTAGAGTTTGCTTATAACAATGGACAGCAAGAATCCTTAGGGATGACTCCGTATGAAGCTTTGTATGGTAGAAGGTGTAGGACACCAGTGACTTGGGATAATCCAGTGAACAGGGTTTTGCTTGGTCCAGAATTTCTCAAGGAGATGGAGTAAGAGGTTGTAAAGATTAGGAAAAATCTGAAAGCAACCTAGGACAGACAGAAAAGATATGCATATAAGCATAGGGTGAACAGAGAGTTTAGTGTATGGGATCATGTTTACCTCAGAGTGAGGGCAAAGAAGAGTTCCTTGAAGCTTGGAAGTTGTGCCAAGTTTTCACCTAGATATTGTGGGCCGTTTGAAGTGCTTGAAAGAATAGGGCCAGTTGCATATAGAATTGCACTGCTTGCTAGCACTAGAGATCATAATGTTTTTCATGTTTCTTTGCTTAAGAAATATGTACATAATCCTAACCATGTGATAACTTGGGATTTGATTCAGGTGGAACCCAAGGGAGAGTTCCAAATCGAGCCAATGTGCATCCTCGACAGGAAGGTCACAATGCTCCAAAACTGAGCCATAGGGCAGGTAAAGGTGCAATGGGAGCACTGCGGTCTTGAAGATGCTACATGGGAGATGGAGGATGCCATGCGATTGGAACATCCATTTTTTTTCAATTCTGCAGAGCACTGAGGTGGTACCAGTGTAGCATTTTGTTCAATTTTGTAAAGCACTGAGGACAGTGCTATTGAATGGGGAGGGGAATGTAACACCCCATTTTTGGCCCCGTTTGCATTAAAAATGTATATGATGTATATATTGTAATTAATCGTGGTGTGGAGCTAAAGACAAAATCCCCACCATTGATTTAACGCTTTATATTCTGGTGATTAAAATCATTGTCGAGGGTATATTCATGCTAGCCAACACATTATAATTTTGGAATCATGTAAATATGTATTTTCATTAAAAAGACCCACAACCACCTACGTCAATGCAACCATAATGAAAAGGGAATGATTTTCCTAAGGATAAGGAGGGGGAATTATTTTACCTTTGGGGTCAATGGGGAAAAGACAAGTGTCAATTGATGAACCCATTTAACTGTCACCCACCTTTTTTTGTCTTACTCACCTTTTCGTGTCTCATTCAACTACCAAATTAAATCCTATGATGCTAGCTGGGGTAGTTATTGCATGGATAGTGGTGTGTGGTAGGACTGTCAATCCTTTCCCACACGCACACTCCACCAAAGATCTATTCCTCTTCACATGGGAAGGAGAAGAAGAGACCCCATTCTTCCATTTTTTCATTCTCACATAGAGACGACTATTTTTCTCTCCTCACACACAGGCTTTGGGATTTTTCTCATGCAGAGAACTGGGAGAGCTGCCTTACGTTCACGATTTTCCTGTGTATAAATCTCATTTTTGGATTTTGTTGTGTGAAGTCACTTTGCAGGTTTTGTGGGTTTGTGTATACGAATCCATCTCCACGTTAAGAGTCTGTGATGTCTGATTCCCTTCCTGATCGGGTTGTGTCTTTCCCGTTGTTTTCAGTGGAGGAATCATGGTTTTTGTTTTCCCCATGAGTGTGGATTGTTGCTGAGTTTTTTTGGCCACGTTAGGGCCAAGAAACACTCTGGGATTATCTTGCTTGGTCTGAGCTGGGTATCACCATTTTGGCTACAGTGATGTTTCCCTTTTTTCTTCCCTAGGGATGAGAATTGCTCGATTTTGTTGTGTGTATGCAGTGGTGGGTATTTGGATGGTTTTGGAGTGGGAATGAAGGCTTGGTCTACTTAATAAAGCTGGTTTGTTTGGGAGCCTCATAGACAGAGCTAGAGGGATGGCTTTCTTCTCCACACCCCCTAAATAGCACTAGAAGGGAAGTCAGGGCCTGAGGGACTGTGCAGCAGAGAAGGGATGGATTCCTTGTGTTGGGCATGTGTGGGTGTCCTAGAAGTCAAGATAGTTCTGGTGCAGGTGTCCTTAGCTCTTCAGTGAGCCCACTAGCTCAGTATTCAGCTTTCCCCAGCTCCTGGATATCCTAATAACCCTATTGTGTTGGCTTGGCTGAATTTTGTGGTATCCTTTTCTATGTGTGATCGTGCTTAGTTTCCTTATCCCTTGTGGGAATCATGCCTAGCGCGGGGGTGGCAATGTTGCTGAGAGATTAAGGAGCACACTGGCCTATGGTTGGGTGGAACGTTGCAGCGACGTAGCTGGTTGCAGGATGAATTCTTCATAAGATAAGTATTCTTGTCTATTCCATCTCTGCAATTGTATTTGATGTTTAATAAAAATGATGAACATGCTAAATGCTTGAATGTATGGTTCTGCTTCCACTGTATGGTAAAAATGTATGCATGTTTTAGTTCAAAGTATTTCATTTTCCATTATTATGTTCATGGGGCTGATTTCCTGGATAGATAGCAGCATCCATAGCATTCTCTTCGCCGGTCAGAGGGTCGAGGACATTACAAGTCTGTGATTCAGACCTTAGTTCTGTTTTTAGTGTTTTTTATGTATTTTAAGATTGTTTTTAATTATGTTTTGTTGATATCTGAATTATGTTTCGACTGTGATGTTTAGATATTAGTTTTGTTTAACATTTAAATTAAAACCTAATTATTTTAGGTTATTTGTTGAAGTTTTATTATTTTTCCTTATTTTCTTTTGCCTTGAATGTGTGTTGTTGCTGATTTTGTTTTATTACTATATTATTTTGTATTTATGTTTCTAGATTGATTTATTTGGTTGTATGTGAGATTTACTGTTTTCCTCAGTATGTTTTTAGGTTGTCTTTTTATGTCATGTTATTATTGAAATAACTTATAGGATAGAACCTAGAGATATTTCTTTTAATATTAAGTTTTCTACTTGCTTCTTTTTAAGTTTTCTTTTATTAAGTTTTCTACTTGATTATTTTTTTAAGTTTTCTAGTTGCTTATAAGTTAAGTTTTCCTTGTACCCTAGTTTCCCATTTGAATAGTCAACTATTGATTGTATTTTAGTTTAAAAATTATTTTCAATTGTTTAGTTTAATTTAGTTTAAATACTTTAATAATTGTATTTTAGGATTTTAACTCAATTTTTCATTTTGAAATATCTTTTGATCTTTTTTTTGTTTAAATATTTACACGACGCACTCTACCTTCGCATATATTTTGTGTGAAATCTAAGCTTACCAACCTTGGTTGATAATTAAAGAATAGGTGGATTAATTTAGACAATAAAACACCCAACACTTTTGGCGTCGTTGTCGGGGAGTTGTTCTGTAAGGTAGATTAGAATTATTTATGAATTTTAGTCATAGTTTGGCAGCAGGGGAGCGGTAAGACGAGAGGTAAGAACCTACGCATCTGTTATAACAGACGCCCTTAAATCCAACAACAATAGGTTTTATTTAGTTTAAAAAATATTTCATGAGTATAATTAGAGATCCTCGGGGTAGATTTGTTAAGACCGAAAAAGTTACTGAAGTCTATACTAACTACCATAGGGGACGTAATTCCCCAACTACTAACTCACCAAAAAGGTATCGAATGACGCCTATAGGAATTAGTTCTACCCTGAAATCTAAGGAGTCTCTTTTAGAAGATATTACTAGAGAAGCCATAGAAGGAGAAGCAACCTTGGAAGAAGGTCCTAAGGACAGTGTTCTGGAGGAAGTTCAAGAGGATCAGCCATTAGAAACACCTAGCCCTCCACTAGTTTCAAATCCAATTAACACAACTTTTTCACTAGTAGGAGATCCAAATTTTGTTGACTTTGTTGATCCTGCTCAAGTAAAAGCTCTCTTTGGAACCTCAGTAGATCCAGTTATTTCACAAATTGAAACTTCTACAGCAGAACCTACTATCCCTCTAGGATTCAATAAAAATACGGTTGATCAGAGGAAGATCTCTCCCGAAAAAGAATGTTGGGACACCCCATTATCACCTCGAAAGGAACCTCCTAGGTATATTTATGTTAAGAATATAGCTTATATGGAGAGACAGGGAGAAAATGAAGATCATGATGAAGTTATAAATGAAGAAGGAGAAGGGGAAAATTGAACCAAGGCTCCCTTTGGGTTTCCTATCTTAGATACAATGCAGAATGTAACTATAAAAAACATCCCTCCTTCCTCCTTACCTACTTTCTATGGAAAAAGTAATGAGGACCTAGACACATTTATGTTCGAGTTCGATATCCTTTGTAGAAGTTACAATTATCTACAAGACGCTCACAAACTAAAACTCTTTCTCGCTACACTTAAGGATTTCGCCTTAGATGGTTCATGGGATTAGGAGAATCTACTATTAGGATTTGGGATGATATGAAAACCTCATTCTTATGAAAATATCAAGAATCCTGCAAACCTGAGGACTCTCTGTTTGTGCCAGAAATTGTTTCCAGACTACAAAGAAACAAGCCAACACAATCTCAAATATTCAATCAAACAAAACTAGGTTTTTAGGGTTTTTGAAAGGTTTTTTCTGGTTGTGAAGTTTTGGTGACAAAAGGGAATACATTCATAATCCAAATAGGAACTAAATCACAAGTAAATAATAACAGAGATGCATAATATAATAACCATGTATCCAACATAACATAACATTGAAGTTCATTCACAACTAACAAGCACTACAAGCTTAAAGACTATAAACCAACAATGAAATTATCAATTGTGTAGCTAAACAAGCTAGAAATGAAGCCAAAACATAGACTGAAGGGTAACATGGATCATATATTTCATAATTCTGTTCATCAAATACACATGAGAGTCAAGTACTTAGCTTATCAATAAGTCCAAAAGGCCTCCTCACGCCATCCAAAAATCGAACCCCTTATTCTATTTGTGACCTTCCTAAATACTGTGTTTCAAAATTCAGTTAGATTCTAAACCCTAACTATTTTAGCCTACTCATCGATAGGAGAATGTCAAAATAATAATTACAAAAATAAAGTATTCCTCAAAAACATAACAAGTAACTGTTTTAGCTAACAATGCTCAAAGGTCTTTAGCAGCTTCTGCCAATAAAGCTATCCCATCTAAGGCTTGGGCCTTTTTCCTAGATTTCTGTTGCTCAGCTTCCATATCTGTCATCCTTCTTGTAAGCTCCTTATTCTGTTGTTGTAGATTCCTGATAGTTTGTTTTAATTCTGCACACTATAAATCTGTGCTTCTTTTCCTTTTTAGGGCCTCTTTGGAGACTACAATAAGTTCTTGGTAGTGATCATTCACTTCTTCTAAGTCTTCCCTGAGTCTTCTATTAGCTATGATCAAACCATCATTTGTTTCTTGCATATACTCCATTTGATGCTTATACTGCTTGATGGTTCTTTGCAAATTTTCCTTTTCTGAGTCAAATTCCTTGCCTCCTGTTGTATTTTGTAGCTCACTAGACAGCCATGGGATGTTCAGCTTTCTGAATATTTCCTCATCCTCAGGCAGCAGCTCTGTAGAAATGTCATAAACACTTGGATTTTCTTGATTATCTGTTTCAGCCGGAGCATTTTCATCCATCAATAGCTTGCTTTCTGAATAAGACATATCTGTTTCATCTTTTTGCTGCTCCTTCAACAGTTTACCTCATATCTCTAAAAACATAGCAGATAATTTAGTCTCGGTGAGGTTGGATTCTTCATCTATTTTCAATGGCCTTTTTCCTTTTGCAGGATGAGAAGCTGAACCTCCTGGAGCTGCTTCTTTCTTGCCTTTGCTGTTACCCTTACCAATCTCCATCTTTTCATCTGAGGAAGAATTATGAAGCACAGTTACCTCTTCTGTGTTTAACTTAGGGTTTAGTAGCTTTTTCATGTTCAGCCTCAATTTGTTTTTGGATCTAGTTTTGGGTATCCAATCTGGGGCAAACTCTCCTACCATCTTTAAACTCTTTCCTTGATGCATGATAGAGGTAAACTCTTTAACCTTGATCTTCTTTTTCTTTGGAATTACTGTCTTATCCTCTTGACTGTAGAACTCCCTTTGTGTGCCAACCCTAGTCTTAGCACTAACAGTCAACCCATATCCTTCCAACAAGTATCCTTCATCTTCAGATAAAATGGTAATTGGGCTTCGTTGTTGGACCTTAGTATTTTCTTCATCTCCTGCAACCTTCTCTGTGAAAACAATTTTTTCATCCATGAGTGTTTCTGATGGTGTTTCATTTTGAACAGGCTAGGATTCCTTATGGATACACAGCAAACTTTTGTTTTCACTGTCAAGTGGAGCCTGCTAAGATTCATAATCTCCTTTTGAAGCTTCTTCCACTTCCTCTAACTTGACACATTCTTCACCTTCAACCTTGAATTTTTGTCTCAATTTTCTAATTAGGGTTTGTCCCTTATCCACCTACTTTCTAGTAGGCTGTCCTTCCTGGTTATTGTGTAACCCAGACCAAAAGAGAAAGTAGTCCCAAGTCTTTCCTTCTCTTTGCAGAACAGTGCTGATAATAAGCTTGATCAATCCATGATGAAAGATGGACTGTGCAGTGTGGTCATGATGCTCTTTGATCCTGCTTGACATTTTTTGCAAACTCTTTAACAGGAAGAAAGGGAGATTCATCCTTGATTCACCAGCAAGGTGTTGAAGGAACCTGAAATGATACTTAAAGACAAAAGTATACCTCCCTTCACATGTAATGTAGCTTTGTAGAACCTTGATAGGCTCTACCCACTCAGCTTTGAAATTCTGTATGAGCACTCCCTTGCTCCAATATGGAACAATGCCAGGCAATAGATACCTTTGGGCATTGAAGGTAAATGGAACCTTTTTGAACCAAAGTTCTCCTTCATTCTTGACCCCTATTGCTTCAGCCACCAACTCTACAGTTAATTTGAATTTCAGAGTATTAAATGATACTGTATCTTGGTTATAACATTGAGAAAATTTATGAGAAACTTTGGTATTATATCCATCAATATTTTTAAATAAGTTCAACCATCCAACATTCTCAAACGGTTCAGCACAACCTGAAAACTTGTCTATCCAATTCGGTTTAGTGGGCTCAGCCCTGTTGGTCTTCCCACTCCTCTTCATCTACTTTCCCAAGGCTTGATGATGCTTCTGTGTGATTTTCAGAACCTATTAATGACCTAATAGCCTTTTTTCCTCAAGTTTTCAGAGTTTTGACAGTCAGTTCTCCTTTAGATTCTCCCTGGTTGTTTTTCCTCGATTTTTAACAGTCATTTCTATTATCAATGCAAGGAATGTTTTGTACCGAGCTTGGGTAATTTAGGTCAAATAGAGCACCAAAAATCTTTAATAAAGTTGCTGCTGAACTTTACTAACATCCAAGATGTTCATCTAAACCTTTTAGACTGATCTCTCACCATTGGGAGTTTGTTGAATACATGAATTTATGTTTTCTTTAATCAATTTAACATTATAAGCGTTAATAGAAAAACCCCCAATTTAAAAGGCCATGACCAAGGTCACACAGAATACCTCACTCCCGGCTTGCTGTAGGTGTTAGAAGTTGATTCTTGGACTATCTCAATGTCGAATTTAACCATCCAGGTGTCTTCAAGTCTTTAGCTTACTTCCAACTGTCGCGTTGAGAAAACCCTAAATTCCTTCTTTAACTACCAATTCCTGATTCTTAGCAATGTGTCTTCATTCCACTTCTCCACCAGCTTCGTAATGCTTAACCTGAGAACCTCTTTCCTGTCAATATTGCCTCATTCCACTGTCTGTCATGATTTTCCAAGCCCTAACTTCTGACTGCCACGATCTCCCTCACGTCATAGCCAACACCTGTTTTCATGATTATCTTTGATGAAACACGTATCAAACCTGTCTACACATGTGATTAGTCATCCAGGAGTGAAATCATTGAAGAATTTGGCATAGAAACTGACAAATTTTGCACCCGCGATATTCTTGTAGCGCGCCAGTGTAAAATTTTAACTGTTGCGCTACAAGAAAGTTTAAAAATCAAATTCAGTGATTTTTGACCATTAATTCAACTTTAAATAAGGTTTATATGGTAAACCTTGATCTTAGTGTTTATTTGTGAAACTATTAATCAACATATATCCTATAGAACACTTCAGGACATAAGAAAAACAAAAAATAATTAAAACCTCATGGCAAAAAATCAAAAATTCACTCTAAACCAAAATTTCCTAAAAGTAAGCAAATGAGCAAGCTTAAACAAAATCACAAGAAAAATATAAGATTGAAGAAAACAAATTCATGACTTAACACTCTCGACATGATATATTCAAGATACGAAAACTTGAAGACGAGATCCTGGAGGATTATCTCGAGAGGTTCATTGATAAATTACATAATTCTAAATATAATGACCTCCGAGAAGATGCAGTACGTACACTTTTGCTTAAGGGAATCTCTGAGGACTTATTAGAAAGTCTTAATCTCATGGTAGCTGGAAATATTTCCCACAAAAATTTTGCACAAATCGGTGAGATGTGTAAAAACTATTCTAGGAGTAGGGGGAAAGTTATGAAAAAATTTCGAGAGCCTTTCATTAGAAATATAAGAGGAAATGTTCCTAGTTCAGGAGGAATTACAAGAGTAGAGATAGGAAACCTATTGGAGAATTTTAATACCGATATCTTAGGAGCAATGGGTTCCCAACTAGATTCTTTACAAGCCAAGAAGAGGTAGGATGAAGAACAAGAAGCAATGAGTATTTTATGTCCAAGATGTAGAACTAAACACCCCCAAAGGGAATGTCCATTAAACAACATCTCTATATGTCACATTTGTACAGAAGCGCATCCAAAAAATAACTTCCTGTCCTTTCTCGGGTTGCAAGACATATATAAGAGTGGGGATATAGCTGATACATATAGGAGACCTCCTAGGAAACCTAGATATCAACTAGCATATCCAAACTTTCCACCACAACCTCCACTCTATTATCCTCCGTATCAACCACCTCAACAATGGAACAATTCTAGTTGGCTGAATTGGCCACCTCAGTATTCTCCTCCTCAATTTCCACAACAGCAATATTGGTCACAAGGATGGAGAGGGAAGCCATATACTCAGCCACCACCTGTTCCTGCACCTAATAATCCTTATCCTTAGAATCAAACAAATATCCAGTAAATACCTCATGGATTTGTGCCTCTAGTTCCTTTTATCACACAACAACCTCATCACTTTCAGAATGAAAATCCTCCTCGACCGACATTATTACCTTCACAGCCAATACCTAACCCTAATAATAAACCAACTCAAGTTCTTAATAGCATCAAGTTGCAAAATCTTCCCTCATACCTTATTTCGACTGTACCTATACATGAAATTCAATTACGATTAGGAAGAGTTGTGAATAATAAACCCAAGTCATCAGTCATCATTCAGGAACCAAATGACGAAGAAGAATGATTCAAGTGACCCCATGAATGATGCTATCTTGGAGGATGTGAACATTCCAAAGGTTCCAGTACACACCCATCCTCTACAAGAAATTATTCAGGAGAAAAGAATCCCTCCATTTGCAGAAATACTAGTAATAGAAAAACATGCAGTTCGTCCGGAATATAATATTTTGAATGAATTAAAGAACATCTGTATAAAAATCCCTCTATTACAAGCTATTAAATATATACCAATATATAGTAAGTTAATTAAGGATATCTGTATTAAACGTCCAAGAAAGAAGTAAAGGGACCCTCTTACAATTCATGTTATAGGAGAAATGTCTGAATGTATGACAGGTCAGTCCCGGATTGCAAAATATATGAATCCAGGAGCCCCATTAGTAACTATGATTATAAACAACATTGCCATAGAGAATACATTAATCAATTTAGGGTCCGCTATTAACATGATGACCACCGCAGTTTTAGAAGTTTTACAGTTAGGACAATTTCTTCTACCTACCCCTTCCATCCTAGAACTAACAAACCGCACTATGGTAAAACCTGTTGGATTCTTGGATGGCATCGTTGTATCAGTAGCCTCATGGGAATACCCTGTCAACTTTATGGCCGTAGAATCAAAGGATCCTTCTAAAAGACATCCTATTATCTTGGGAAGACCTTAGTTAGCTACTGCAAATGCTTTTATAGGATGTAGAGATGGAGAGATGACTATTTCCAATGGGTTGTCCACACAAAGACTTATTTTATACCCCCCAGCACAACCAATAACTGAAAATTCCTGGTAGTTAAATTGTTCTTTTGGGGATGAATAATTTGATGATCTCTCCCTTCCTAGTGAATTTTATTTAGCACTTTAGGAGCAGACCATTGAGAATGTATTAAACCAGTTTGTCTCTTTGACAATATGTATTGATTTCCCTCAGTCCTTTGCTCAACTCAATCAGATTTTTGGAGATGAGTTTCAAGAGAATATGGCTATTTCAATGTTTATAGAAACACCTTGTGTCTTCACAATTGAAGAGCATACATGACCATATACCATACCTTGTGAGGTTGGCCCTAAAAATTATTACATATAAACGCCAGATTAAGTGAAAACCAACAAGCAGAGTTGCTTAAAGTTCTTAAGAAACAAGCTGGAGAATTTGCATGGGAATACACTGATATGAATGGTATACACCCTAATACATGTATTCACCATTTTTATATGGATCCAAGCATGTCACCTGTAAGGCATCCACAGAGGAGGCTGAAACCTGCTTTAAAGGATACAGTAAAAGAAGAATTACAAAAACTCCTCACTGTTGGTTTCATATATCCTAATTATGACAATAAATGGGTATCTCCTTTAGTAGTAGTTCTGAAGAAAGTTACAGGGAAATGGCGTATTTGTCAGTGATTTTAGAGAATTAAAAAAAGCTACACTTAAAGACTACTTTCCTTTACCTTTTATCGATCAAGTATTAGATACTCTGTCAGGTAAAAAGTATTTTTCCTTTGTTGACGGGTATAGTGGTTACAACCAAATTTTAATAGCACCGGAAGATCAAGACAAAACCACTTTTACATCCCCTTGGGGGACATATGCTTATCGATTTTTTCCATTTGGCTTATGTAATGCACCTGCCACTTTCCAGTGGGCAGTCTTAGGAATCTTTTCCAATCTTCTACATGACTGTGTGGAGGTATACATGGATGAATTTACAGCCTATGGTAATAATTTTCAAGAATCCCTTGACAACCTCGAGAAGGTCTTGATCCGATTTCAAGAAACAAATTTATCCCTTAGTCACAAAAAATGTAAAATGTTACTAACAGAAGGTATAGTTTTGGGACACCATGTTTCTTCCCAAGGAATTAAGGTAGACCCTGCAAAGATCAAAGTAATTGTTGGCCTTCGCTCTCCCAAAACTCAGAGAGAGGTAAGAAGCTTCCTTTGTCATGTAGGCTATTACCTCCGCTTTATTGAAAATTTTACTAAAATAGTTACAACAATGTTTAAGTTGCTTACAAAAGGACTCAGATTTCTAGTGGACGGATTCTTGTCAAAATGCTTTTGAAATATTAAAAGCTAAACTATCGGTGGCACCAATACTTAGGGGTCTTGATTGGCCCCTCCCTTTTCACATATCTATCAATGCCTCTGATACGGACATAGGAGGAGTCCTCGGCAAAAAAGAAGAACAAGCACCTTATGCCATCTATTTTATTGGCAAAACTTTGACCCCTGTCGAATTAAATTATATTGTTACTGAAAAATAATTTTTGGCAGTAGTTTATTCTATTAATAAATTTCATCATTATATCACAGGTTATGAAGTTTTTGTGCATACCAATGACTCCGCCATTATATTTCTAATGAATAAACCAATTACCAATGGTAGAGTGACCCGTTGGCTTCTTTTATTGCAAGAATTTAAAATTACCGTCATTGACCGACCTAGTAAAGAAAATCTTGTAGCAGATTTCCTTTCCCGAATTCAACATGAAGACAGTACTAAACCAGTTGACAACACTTTTCTTGATGAACATCTATTTGTTGTATATGTTCAAACCCCTTGGTTTGCAGATATTTCCAATTATCTAGAAAGTGGGAAAATACCAAGCCATTTGTCTCCGCATGAGAAGCGTCGTATTATAGTTCAGAGTTCTAATTATTCTTGGGTTGATAACAATCTCTTCCACACCGGTCCCAATCTTATTATTCGACGATGTGTGCGAGAGGATGAAATGACAGAAATCCTCCATGCATGCCATGACGGACCATGTGGAGGCCATTTTTTTGATAAGAGGACAACATATAAAGTCTTACATTCTGGTTATTATTGGCCAAGCATTTTGAAGGATGTTGCCAAATATGTTAAAGGATGCGATAGTATCCAAAGAATGGGTAGACCTACGTCATCTGATCAAATTCCTTTACAACCCCAAGTTATGATTGAACCTTTTGAGAAATGGGCTCTTGATTTTGTAGGAACAATTTCTCCCATGTATCGTAAAAATGATTATATCTTAGTCTGTACGGACTATGTCACCAAGTGGGTAGAAGCTAAAGATTTATTTAGAGCCATAGAGAAATCAGTGGTAGAATTTATATATGAAGAAATATTCACCCGATTTGGTGTACCCAAAGAAATTGTCACAGATCAAGGTACTCAGTTTACTTCTAAATTAATGAAAGAACTTACTACAAAATATAGTATCCGACATTGCAAATATTCGCCTTATCACCCTCAGACTAATGGTCAGGTAGAATCAACTAATAAATTATTAGAATCCATTTTAACTAAGACCATTCACTTACATCATAAGGATTGGGCAGATAGACTTCCTGAGGCTTTATGGGCCTATAGGATAACATAGAGAAAAACTACCAGACATACCCCCTATGAGTTAGTGTATGGGAAACAAGTCCTTTTACCTATTGAATTTCAAGTTAAAACTTTTCATATGGCAGCACAATTAGGCATGAATCTGGATGAAGCACAGAAACAACAAATATTGCAGATCAATGAGTTAGACGAAATTAGACAAGATGCACTTCAAAGAACAATGTTAATATAGAATCAACAAAAAACATGGCATGATAAATTTATTAAGCAAAAGTAGTTTAATACTAGAGATTAGGCACTACTGTTCGATTCACGGTTTAAAAATTTTAAAGGAAAATTAACTACCCATTGGATGGGTCCATACGAAGTAGTTACAACTTTTGACAATGGATCAGTAAAAATTAAAACAATTGATGGCTCAGAAATTTCCTTTGTAGTAAATGGACATAGACTTAGGCTCTATCACCAACCGACATCTAAACAATATTTTATACAAAATGTTTTGCAGAAAAATGAAATGGAATTAGTTGAAGGGGAAACTATTCCTCCTCCTCCTGATCCTTGAAATATTTTGAGATATTATCACTTGTATATATGTAAATATGTGATTGTTTTTTTGAATAAATAAGAGTTGTTTCTAATAGGTTGTTTACACGAGACTCTTTTTCTTTTATGTTTTTATGAATAAATTGAATCATCTAACAAGTGATTTTGCAGTTGATTGCAAGTATTCTATCTCTATAAGAAGCATATGGGGTATTACTTGGAAAAGGGGAGTTTGTTAAAAATTCATCAGGTATTTTAACTATTCTTGGGATACTTTTGAAATTTTTAGCTTATAATGAAAATTAAAAATTTACAATCTTTTGCATATCATACTTAACCCACTCTACTATGATTCATCTATTTGTTGGTCTTTTGATTCAGATATGTATATTTCTGATTTACTCTTGCTCGATAGACCTACTTTTGTTATCATATTTTTCACATTCTCACCACGGGATAATCAGTTCATCTTATGCTTGTTATCAAAACTTGTCTCTTGAGTATTTTGTTGATAACTCAAAAGTAAGTGGAATATTTTTCTGTGGGAAATTTTAATTTTTAAAGAATAAGGATTGTTAGGTTAAAGAACATTGTTTCAGTTATTCTCTTTTGACATGTTTTATGAGTCTGGACATTATGAAATTACTTATAAATTTATTTTGAAAAAAACTGAATTATGTGTTTAGAAGGACTTAACACGCTCTAGTACCAATTAGCTTACATATCTTTAATATCATTATACAAGGCAAACCCACCGGGGTACTGAATAGGCCTGCTGGCAGCGGGTCAATGCTAAGTAAAAACCTTACAACAGGAAGCTCAATAAATGTAAGTAAACCCATTAAGGTACTGAATAGACTCGCTGGCAGTGGGGCTATGCTTGCATGGTACCAATATAAACCCATCGGGGAACTGAACAGGCTCACTGGCAGTGGGGAAATATCTGGTAAATGAGATCTGGTGATACACCACTATACACATAGTTCGTAAAATAGTGCAAATTTATCAACAAGATATGTCATGGCCAATTGTTTTGTCATTTGAGAATGGATCTAAGTTTCCTTTTCCCTGGTCGTCTAAATTCTACATATATCCAAGATGTCATTATCTTAGAAATGGGACCCATATCTGTAAATCTCACACAATCTGAGGTACACTTGAAATACTTGGTGATGACAGGATATCTTTACAATGAAGCATGGATGGCTAGTTTTTCCTATGGTATTCTTTTGATTATATTATTTTCATTCACATGGTATTTCTATGCATTGTTATCTTTTTCCTGAATATACATCTCTGAATCATTTCCATTTACTAGTTAGATAGTTTTTCTTCTTTTATTTACCAAATACTGAACAACATACTAGAACTCTTTAATTTCTATTTTTCCGGAACAATTAGATTCTTCTTTATGTATGGCTTGAGGACACGCCATATCTTTGGTTTGGGGGAGGAAGGATTAGGAAAATTAGATTGTTTTATTTTTATTTATGATAAATCTATTTTCCTCTAACAAATGATAAGTATTTTCAGGAATGTAAACAATGGAATTTGTTTATAACCTAAAGCATATTTTTACATCAAAATTCAATATGGTCTTACCATATGGACAATCAAATGAAGGTCCAAATGAAATATCAAATAGTGACCTGAGTAAAAATGGTGACTAAAATTTTCTAACCAAATTTGTTTTTAAGCAAATAGTTTTACTTTGGACATGGTTGAATTAATTTCAAAACCTTATAAATGATACAATTATTTTAAACCTGAAAACTATTTATTTAAGAATGTTGAAAAAATCAATAAAGTCATTTTCTTATTTTAATATAAATGCTTGACATGAAAGAAATGCTATTTTTAAGCTACAGTTTAATAGAGTGAAGTTTAAATTACCTTCTTCATCTGCCAAGTTGAAGGAAACTGCTAGTTCGCCTTCTTCCTAAATTGTTTCTTCTTTCTTTTTGTTTAGTGGGACCTGGAATTTCTCCAGTTTGGGGAAATGTTGATCCTAGATTTGTTATCATTTTTGGCAAATAAATTATTCATTTAAATACATATTTTCTCATATTTTGTGTGTTTTGTTGGGCCCAGAAATGACTCCTTTTTTACCACACTTGACATACTCTTTTTGTCTTATCTTACTCTATTTGTATGCACCTAACAGATGTTTTTCCTTCATTTGAGCCCTGATTCCTCATAGGTATGATTACTTATTGTTTTATCTCATTAATGATTATGATTGTAATAAATAGGGCTTCACCTCTTGAATTATGCTAATTATAAGTGGATTTTATGAAGATTGTTCCAAACGTTAAGGATACAGGTGCATCAGGTCAAGCGATTTATAGAAGAGATGAACATCTATTGCCAACTGTGCCCACGGACTCCATCTTTACAGGTGAAATGCAGTCAAAGATCCTCATTCTATGCAAGCTGCAACAGCCAAGGCTGCAACAGACTCAGCCTCAGTAGCACGCCATTATTCAAGGGTAGCTGCAACCGATGGAGTAATTCTTGATCGGGTTCTATTATTTCATTATCGATTCATGCAACAGACTTCCTATATTCCTTACTTATGTTTCACCCATAGCTGTAACAACGCATTGTAATAGGACATCCTGAATATTGTAGATCTTCATGGGTTCCCGATATTAGTGGATAGAAGTTATGAAGATTAATGTATAAATATCAGGGAGTATGCAGAGCCAAGGGTTGGAATTTAATTGATCTTATTGTATAAGCTGTGACAGAGACTGTACTTTTATTTTATCATCTAATAGAAGGAGTAGGATTCTTCTGATTTTTGTGTTTTAACTTGTGTTAGTTTATGGCGTCTCTGTTCGAAGGCTGGGCCCACCTTCATATAGAGATTGTCGATATTAATTAGGTATTTATATTCTTTGTCGTGTGGTGTGGATGTTACAGTAGATGTATTCTTTTATAACAGTTGCAACAGTAATGATTTATTATGTGTTCCTCAATTGATCAGTAATCGCATTTCTTGTAAGTTGCAGCAGAGTGGTGTGATAGTCGACTGTGTAGAATAATTTTCCTTATGCACTTGTGTGGTAGCTATAATAGCCGATCTCATCCCTAGTTTCTTTCAACTACTGTCTTTCTTCAATTTTGCTAATTCATTCCATTCACAGTTATAATTGTTGAGTTCAATTTCTGCATTTTTTATTTCTAAATCAAGTTGGATTGAGATAGTTATAATGGATCTTCAGATGGCCTGGTAGTTTAGGATTTTCCTTATTTTTTGAATCTTGTATTTCTAGATTAAGGTTGTAAGAAGGTATTTGTGATTTTGCATTCTTAATAAGGTAAATTAGATTAAGTTAATCATGGGAAGATTTGGGTTGAACAGGAAGGTCGGATAGTTTATTCAACAGTATCAGCTATTTAGTGTTTAAGCACAGACATTGTAAAATTATCTTTGTAATAAAAAGACTTTCCTGAGTTGATACTTTATATTAAACATTCTGTATGTTGACTTTAATTAACTTGCGTATAGAGTGCCCAAAATTTTGGTGCCATTGTCGAGGAAGGTAATTATTAGAAACCATCATTAGTTACATCCAGTAGTTGCATCCATTCATCCTTCTTCAGTTTTTTTTTTTTTTTAGTTTACATGTTTTGGGTTACATGAATACGAGAAGGGTACAACGTGACATTCCCACAACCCCCAGAACTCCCCAGAATACTAACATTGAAGGTGGTCGAGGTCATGGACAAAATCCAGCCTTGGGAAGAAGAACATTCATTGACGATCTAGTTTCTAGAACCAATTCCTCTATCATAGCTCGCCATCAGGGGTCCTCCGTCAGAATAAGCCCAATTATTCCCATAGTGGAATCATTAGTTTCCACATTGGAGAATAGAGGGGAATCTAGGACACGCTCAAGTGTCCCTACATAGGAATACAGAGTTAGTACTACAGGATCTGCTGACCAAGACTTGGTATATCATATTAACGGGAAGGTGGTGACAAAAGATGAGTGGACATAGTTCCATCAAGAATTAAACGATCCGTGGAAGCACATAGAGGAGAGAGCAGAAGAGGACATGAATAACAGACGCGATCTATAAGATCATGAAGAGGTGATGTGAGAAAATCATCATCATGAGGGTGATTCCCCTCCTCGGGGAACTATTTCCACACTCCAGTTCCCCATTCAATAGCCAGAGGGAATAACCCCCATGAAAAACATATCGCCATCTGTTTTACCTCGTTTTCATGGAAAATCCATAGAGGATCTAGATGAATTCATTTTTGAGTTTGATATCCTCTGTCATAGCTTTGATTACATTTCCAGTGAGAAAAAGTTGACAATTTTTCCTACTACTTTGAAGGATAATGCATTGCGTTGGTTCATGAGCCTGGCTGGTGGAACTGTCACCACCTGGGACCGAATGAAACAGGTGTTCCTAGAAAAATATCAGGAGTACCGAAATACCAAAGATAAGAGAGAAGAATTGTTTAAAATGGTACAAAGGGACAATGAAAGCTTGGAATATTTTGTTGAGAGGATTTTGCACAATGTGCAGAGATCTAGACAGACTAATATGAGGTTATATGTGCTCAAGATAATCCTATTTCATGGCATTAGGGAAGAATTCCTGGACATGTTGAACCTACTAGGAAAGGGGGATATCTCAAAGTAATCCTTTGAAAAGCTTGTTGAATTATGCAAGAGGTATTCCAGAGGATCTTCTGGGAACAACAAACGGGATAAACTAGAACGAGATCTCTTCAACAGAACACATAATTCATCTAATGGAGGATCCACCCAAGTAGAAATAGGCAATATCCTCAAGAATTTCAAGACATAAATGATGAGCTCCATCTCCTCAGAAATAGATTTCCTAAGGGAAAAGCAGAAACAAGCAATAGAAGATCTAACACTCGGTGTATTCTTCCCTAAATGTAGGAAGAAACATCCCCTGAAGGAGTGCCCACTCGACAAGGTAGAAGTGTGTTAGCTCTATGAGTTGAACCATGATACAAAGGAATGCCCTTCACTACCTCAAGTGAAGGCAGTTCTTCAGGAATCAACTCCAGATGTGGAACCATCCTACTTTATTACCCAGGAAAAGCCTTGGTAGCCTCGAAATCAAGGTATGACTCCAAACTCGTTTCCATTTTTGAATAACATGAATAATTGAAATAATATGCATCACATGAATACACAATTCCCTTCATCTTATTCAAACCATCAATGGTGTCGTTCTCAACTTTCGATGCAAAATTTTAACTCCTGGAACTCTTGGACACAATCACCAACTCAACAGAATTCTTGGTCTCCTGGGTGGAGGAACTTCCATCCAGGAAACCAGTTTCCCCATAACCAACCTCCTCAATAGTTTCCACATCAAAATTTTCGTCATCAACCATACCCTCCTCAATAATACCCTCAGCCATATCAGCAGTTGCAGCTGCAACTCCAGAACAATGCTGCACCCAATATGCCTATACGACTGTAATTGCATGCTCAACCTAACCCCAACCAAAACAATAAATTAGTCCATTAATTTGAGACTGGGAACATGTCTGCTTATTCCATTACTCCAGTTCCCTGTAACGACATCTGCTTAATATTAGGGAGGGTAGTGGAGCCTTTGGTCATTGAGGATGTTCCATCCTCTATGTATGAACAAAGGATGAACCAACAATACTTATCCAACATAGCGATCCCCATTATTGAGGATGTTGAAAATCCTACCGAGATACCGACTGAAACAGAAGAAGAAACATCTATTTATACACATCCTACACAACTAGTTAGGGAACCACCATATCCTGAAAGACTAACACTATAGAAGGAAGTGGAACAACCTCAATTTAACCTCTTAGGAGAGTTGAAAAACATCTATGTCAAAATTCCACTGATGCAGGCCCTTCATGATGTGCCTATCTATGCCAGAACTATTCGAGATCTATGTACAAGAAAACCAGGAAGAAAACCCAGGGATCCTCCCACTATCCATGTTATAGGGAAATGATCTGAATTAATAATGGGAAAAACCCTCCTTTCCAAATACGACGATCCTGGGAATCCCACTATCACTATGCATATTGGGAGAACACAGATACCAAAATTACTAGTAGATTTAGCCACAGCTATTAACGTCATGAGCATAGAAACTGTAAGAAAACTTGGGCTCACTAATCTCAGGCCAACTCCTACCATTCTGGAACTTGCATATAGGTCCACCATCAAACCCGAGGGAATATTGGATGACCTCATTGTCTCAGTTGATTTGTGGGAATATCCAGCTGAATTCTTGGTTCTACAACCCAAGTCGTAGCTAGGAGGACACCCGCTGATCCTAGGAAGTTCCTAGTTAGCTACAGCTAATGCTTGCATATGCTGTTGTTCTGGGTCTATGACCATATCAGATGGGATCGAGATAAAGAACCTTACCCTCTATCCTCTAGCTCAGTCGAGTCTAGAAGCTGAAACTCTATTATGGATGGAGCTAGAGGAAGAGGAGGGATTTCAGCCATTGTTAATGATAGGGAAGTCCTTGAAGTTCAAAGAGGAAACAGAGGACAATGCCATCAACAATTTCATCAATGAACCCACTTTTGCCAATAAACAAATTTATCAAATCCTAAATAGTACTCTAGGACAAGAAGAAAAAGAAAATATCACAGAGGAGACATCAGTCAGTGATAATCACATAGTTCCAGTGTTGAAAATTTTGAAAAGTGTTCCAGTTGAGATAGAGCTTGGAAAAACCATGAATACCAATCCCAATATTGCTATGGATGAACAGGAACGCCTAATCACTCTCTTAAAAGAAAATAAGGGGGAATTCGACTGTGAGTACATAGACATGAAGGGTATCCCTTCTAATCTGTGCACCTACCACATTTATATCAAAAGTGACTCACTACCTGTGTGCCATCCTCAACAAAGGATGAACCCTAATATTAGGGACATAGTGAAGGAAGAAATTCAAAAACTCTTGGAAGTAGGGTTTATATACCCCATCTCAAACAACAAGTGGGTGTCTCCACTCGTGATAGTACCCAAGAAGAATGGTAAATGGAGAGTCTATTTGGATTATAGAGAGTTGAACAAGGCAACACAAAAAAATCACTTTCCCCTGCCTTTCATTGACCAGGTACTTAACACCTTATCTAGGAATAATTTCTTCTCCTTTCTGGATGGGTTTAGCGTGTACAATCAAATCCATATTGCTCCTAAAGACCAGGATAAAACCACCTTCACCTATCCTTGGAGTACCTTTGCATATAGGGTGCTTCCCTTTGGCTTATGCAATGCACCAACCACATTTCAGAGAGATGTGATTGGCATCTTTTCAAAAATGTTTAATGATAGTATGGATATTTTCATGGATGATTTTACCCGTTATGGCAGGGACTTTGAAGAGGCATTGAAAAACTTGGAAAAGGTCTTAACACGCTGTGAGCAGACCCAGTTATCTTTGAGAACTAAAAAGTTCCATATGATGATGAGCGAAGGAGTAGTGCTAGGGCACTTTATCTCTGCTGATGGTATCCAAGTAGATCCATCCAAAATTACGGTGATTGAAAACATACCCACTCTTGGAACTCATAAAGAGGTACGTATATTTTTAGGGCATGTTGGGTATTATAGAAGATTTATAGAAAAAATTTCCAAACTAGCTTCTCCTTTATTTACCTTATTGATGAAGGATGTACTGTGTGCTTGGAATGATACATGCCAGACAGCATTCACTGAGTTCAAGAACAGGTTGTCTACAACTCCTATCTTAAGGGGGGCCAATTGGGATCTGCCTTTCCACATTTCTTCATATGCCTTTGACACTACCATTGGAGCAGTATTAGGTCAGCAGGATGGTCAAGCACCATATGCAATCTACTACATCAGTAAGAACTTGGCCCCTATTGAACTTAATTATACTGTTATAGGGAAGGAATATTTAGCCAGTGTTTACTCCATTAACAAATTTAGACACTACACCACTGGGTATTCCACCTATGTAGACACTTACCACTCAGCCATCAAGTACCTAATGAACAAACCAGTTACTAATGCTAGGATAACTAGGTGGGTGTTACTATTATAGGAGTTTGATATTACCATTATTGACAGGCCTAGAAAAGAAAATGTTGTTGCTGATCATTTATCTCATTTTACTAACAGTGATAACAACCTACCAATTGAGGATTCTTTCCTATATGAACATTTGTTTGCAGTTTCATCTCATTCCCCTTGGTATGTAGATGTTTCTAACTACTTGGCTGCAGGGAAGCTTTCGGCACACTTGTCCAAACAAGAGAGAAGGAAGATTATTCAACAAAGTGCCAGGTATTGTTGGATAGATGGACATATTTTCTACACAAGTCCTAATCTTGAGATCCAGAGATATGTAAGAGAGGATGAAGTCTTCCATATCTTGAAGGCCTATCACAATGAGCCATGTGGGGGAAATTTTGCAAATAGGAGAACATGTCATAAGGTGCTAAGGATGGGTTATTATTGGCCCATAGTTTTCAGGGATGCCAAGAAATATGTCCAGTCTTGTGACAGCTGTCAAAGAATGGGCCAACCTAATAGATTGGATGAAATGCCTCTTCTACCACAGTTGGTGGTGGAACCTTTTGACATATGGTCCTTATATTTTGTTGGACCTATCAATCCTCATTCAAAACAGAAAGCTTACATTCTAGTTTGCACTGACTATATGAAAAAATGGGTAGAAGTTGTGGATTTGGCAAAGGCCAATGACCAGGCTGTAATAGATTTCCTGTATGGAGAAATATTTACTCGTTTTGGAATACCCAAGGAAGTAATCACAGATGGAGGACCACAATTTTTGTCACACAAATTCAAAACTTTTCTACAAAAGTACCATATTCAGCATAGGATAACTTCACCTTACCACCCCCCGGCCAATTTCCAGGTGGAAAGTACCAATAAATTTATTGAAGCTATCCTCACCAAAACAGTCAGGAGCCATCACAGAGACTGGGCTGACAGACTTCCTGAAGCACTGTGGGCATATCGTACTACGTGGTGCAATACTATAGGTTTCTCCCCTTATGACTTGGTGTATGGAAAAATTGTTGTCTTTCCCATTGAATTCGAAATCAAAACCTTGAAGACAGCCATGGAAGTGAACCTAGATGTAACTAAATCCCAGAGGAATATATTGAATCAATTGAATGAACTTGAGGAAAAATGCATAGCTGTTGTGGATCAGACAACATTAATTCAGCAACAGAGATCCAATTGGCATGACAAGTTCATCAAGAAGTGGGTCTTCTGTGAGGGAGAGCGGGCCTGTTATATGATTCAAGATTCAAAAGGGACTTTAAAGGTAAGCTATGCACAAGATGGTTAGGTCCATATCTGATAGACAGAGTGTCTGACAACGAAACAGTCCACCTAGTCACCATTGATGAGAATCATGCACCATTATTCGCTAACGATCACAGGCTACGACTGTATAACAAACCAATTTTGAGGGATGAGTTTCTTTCCTAGATTGCAGTTGATCCAGGATACCAATTGGAGCAATGGAAGGAATCTTTCTCTCCCCCTATCAATATTTAGAAAGTTGCTGCAATTTCTACACAAATCTTTGTACATAAATAAACTATGCTTAGTTCCTTTTTCGTTTTTTCTTCCTTTACACTTGATTGTTTTTTTAGAATCTATGCAGGAATTTATTCAAGGAGTAATGGGTATGATTGGTCCTGACAACCATGATCCCCTACACATTTTTTTGTTTTCTGGAAGAGCTCCTTACAGAAGAAAATTTGAATCATGAACAGCTCAGCGTAGCTGCAACAATGCAAAATTTGCCTACTTTTCCATCTAGCGTAGCTGCAACACCGTAAAACCATGCATATTTTTATGTCCTGCCGTAGCTACAACACCGTAAAAACATCACCTATTTTATCGTTCTGTAGCTACAACACCGTAAAACCGTTCCTATTTTTCCGTCCCATCGCAGCTGCAACACCGTAAAAACCTCACTTATTTTCTCGTTTCGCAGCTGCAACAGCGTAAAAATCTCGCCTATTTTCCCATTTAGACGCTGCAACACCATAAAGTGTCATCCATTTTTCCATTACTGTAGCCGTGAATCCATTGAAATTTTTCCAACTTTACTCTCTTTAGCGGCTGCAACTCCGTTAATTTGGTTGACTTTAACTATGGATTGTGGCTGCAACTCCTCCAGATTTGTCCACAGTCAGGCTACAACTCCTTCAAATTTGTCCAAAATGTTTGTCGTCCATGATTTTTCCGATCTAGGTTGACTTCACACCTTTAATTATTATTCTGTCAAGATCGATAAGATAGATTTTGGTTTGATGGGAGGAGGATCATGGTAGCATGCATGCAATAATATTTGAATTTGAAGGCCAAATTGATGTGTTGTATTACTCCAAGAAGTTATGGTTCATCCCATAATTACTGAGGTATGGTTCTAGTTATTTACATGATTAAACATTAAGTAGATTTGACAGAGTGTAATGTTCCAATTCTGGTCTACAGACCTGAAAACTCTCCAATTCTGTTAATTATATTAAAATTTCTGAACTTGGATTAATTTACACAATGACTTCTCTGACTGGGCAAATAAGGGGTTTTCTGGGAAACTTTGCAGACAAAGGAGTGAGAAATGGGAAGCAACCAAAGACAATCAGATATTGAATTTCCTCTCCCCTAACACATTTAGATCTGGTGCCATTTAGGGTTCAGAATCTGCACTGCGGAAATGTACTACCACGCTTCTGGGCAGCCAAACCGTGCAACTAAGGAGAGTAGTTCGATCTGTTTCAACCAGGGGCTTCTGGAAAATTGAAGAGGTTTATTCCCACATTAATATAACATAAATAAAGGATTTATATAGTTCATTGATGTTCTGGAAAGTTCTAATAATTTTCGGGTGAATTTGGGATTTTTGGCAGTTTTGGCCATGGAGAACCCTGCGCAGAGGAGGATGAAAAAGGGTGGTATGACCCAAAAAAAAATGGTTCTGTAGCTTGATATGGTAACTTATGCCTGTTACTGACATACAAGAACTGACAGAGCTCAATTTGAGTTTACAGAACCTATTTTGCATCAATTTCAATAAAACTAGTTATTAAAAACTAGTAATCTAGCTAGGGTCTTAAAAGGACTATTAAATCACCTCAAATTCAATTCTATGAAACCTGATATTTATAAAAGAGATAAATATTGGTTCTCTGAACATGAAAATTTATTTCAATCCCTTTCCCATCATAAAATATTCATTACAACACACATATTCACTCAATTCCCCCATACACTGATAAAATAGAGTCTTTTAATGGAACTGAGATAATGTCCTTCAGGGTATGAGATATATCGACCTAATAAATGTAATTTTCAGAATATATTGATATTACATAATAGAAATAACATTATTTACTGACCATTACAAAGAGGGTTTCAAAATAAAAGGGCAGGAGGCCCAGAACATGACCGGCAAAAGAGGTTGTGAGCATAGATGAAGCATGGGCTTCACTGTATCTCGACCTGAACGTGTTGGAGGCTGAAAATAACTCTGATCATACTTCAATTNATTGACCCACACATTGACTGTATGTGTAGATTTGATGCCTTCTTTTCAAAAGTGGCTGCACACACATGCCCTTTCTGCTGCTTGTAAATCATAGAAAAATAAGCAATATTAAAAACAAATTTCTTGCAACAAGACATAAAAATTTTACCTTCCCTATTTTCCTCTTCTATGATTCCTCTATCCAACCATCCAGTGGATGAATCAGAGATATTTATTGCTGATTTATATGGTCTATAATGATCCATCTCTTCTGCAATAGGATCTATTTCCCATGGGGACAAATCATGATTCCCCTATTNGGCCAATGGTGACCTGTGAGAGCAAGTCAACCCCATGGGTGACCTAACCCTAGCCACAAAAGCGCTCCCTTTGGGAAATTAGGCAAGTAGGACCATGTGGAATTGTTTCTAATTCCAAATCATCCTTCACATTTAGAAACCGCACCCTCCCTTAGTAAAAAGATGCATCTTTTGAGTTATGACAACTTTCTACTTTTCCTGGCTCATAAGGAAACTCTTACTTTCCTTAAAAAACTTTCCTGCTTTTACCTCTTTCTGCTTTTTCTGCTTTTAGGAAACTTCCCTTTATTCTCTTGCTTACTTTTGTCATGGAATTTCTTATTTTTACTAAAGGAANCATGTGACACAAACCAGAAAAATTTCTTCACCCACTGTTCGTTCCCCACTGGTGTTTCTGAATCTATGACATGTGGGAAAGAAATGTGAACCTTCTTTGCATGTTTGTAAACTTCAGTAATCATACTTATGGCTGCAAATTTTTCATTATTGGATGGCCCAAACTGGGTGCTCTCATCCCACTCTTCCATGGGAGAGTGTATGTCTTCAAGGAACAACTCAAGTTTCCTTGGAAAGAAATCAAGTGCTTGGTTCTCATAAAATTGTTCTGCACAATCTTTAAGCACATACTGAATATAATTCTCCTCATGGTCCACCTAATCATGAGGTTACTCCATGCCATTTACCCAAAATGGATGACTCTCAGGAAAGATTGAGGATTCAGTCAATTCTTTCCACTCTTGTTGGAATTGTTCTACCTTCATTTGTGATTCTAAGAGGGAACTTTGAGTGTATCGCAAAGAATCTTGGGTGGCCAACAATTCACCTTTCAANGAACTTAGCATGGTCAACACTTTTAATGGTCAATTTAAGGGGACATGACAGTCCTCCCCTCCCAAATCTGCTTGTCCTCAAGCAGAAGCACCACAGAGTGCTGTA
>LPNX011086614.1:850398-865549 GCA_001517045.1 Pseudotsuga menziesii | reverse complement strand
ATGGTGAAATTTTCATATCACATGGATGAACCATTAAGTCATCAATGGAATATGTGGGAGCCTCCTGCTCCTCATGTGGCATCAATAGGAAAAATCCTTTCAACCAATTNAAATCAGAATTTACTAACTCACCATGTGTGATTTTCTCCTCCTTATGTGGTGGAATTATGATGGCTTGTTCACCCACCCATTTCTCTGCTTCACACCCTATTGAGATGTACTCATTTTGTGCTTCCTTGTGAGGCTCAAGGGGTGACTGTAAATATGAATCATGTTTATCTTTTGGATCAGATCCAAAAGATGTCTCACCATCATCAATCTGCCCCATATCTTCTGCACTTATCTTGAAATCAGCCACAAAGAAATTTGGATTCATCTCACCTTCCACATTACCACCAACTAGATGTTGGACTATTGGATCTTTAGTTGTGCATGGATCTTCTTCATCTCCTTCTGATGGAGAATTTGGTGATTCATCACCCTCGTGGATGATGCAAATATGCTGATCTCTCTTTCGGGAAAACCCAAATAATTTCTCAAAGAAATCATGTGCAGATGACTCTAATAAATCTTCACTTTTGGTCCTCTTTTCTATTCCTTTACTTTGAGAAGTGGAACAACTTAGTTCCTTTCTTGATGGATTATTGGTATTCAAAGAACCTACATGTGTTAATGTTTTTGAAAACATAGACTGTCTGTATTTATTTCCTTCATGCTGAGAGACACCCCTACTCCCTTTTTCATGTTTGCTTGCCAACTGCTTGGCAAGGAATTCTCTAGTCTCTTGATTTGTCTGAATGATGCTTTGGGATACATATTTCATCCCTTTCAACGTTCTTTGCATCAAAATTCTTAAATCTTCTTAATCATCCATTTTTGAATGCTCTTCTTCATACAACTCAAATTCTAAATTTCCCATGAATGGAACTAATTCCACAACTGCAACTTGAAGATATTACAGAGCTAATTTTCCATTAAGAGTTACTTTCCACAGGATGAGCCAAGGAAAGTGCTCTGATACCACTGTAATGTTCCAAGTCTAGTCTACAGACCTGAAAACTCTCAAATTCTGTTAATTATATTAAAATTTCTGAACTTGGATTAATTTACACAATGACTTCTCTGACTGGGAAAATAAGGGGTTTTCTGGGAAATTTTGCAGACAAAGGAGTGAGCAATGGGAAGAAAAAAAATACAATAAAACATTGAATTTACTCTCCCCTAACACATTTATATCCGGTGCCATTTAGTGTTCAGAATCCGCACTGCGGAAACGTACTACCACGCTTCTGGGCAGCCAAACCGTGCAACTAAGGAGAGTAGTTCGATCTGTTTCAACCAGGGGCTTCTGGAAACATGAAGAGGTTTATTCCCACATTAATATAATATAAATAAATGGTTTATATAGTTCATTTATGTTCTGGAAATTTCTAATAATTTTCGGGTGAATTTGGGATTTTTGGCAGTTTTGGCCATGGAGAACCCTGCGCAGAGGAGGATGAAAAAGGGTGGTATTACCCAAAAAAAAAATGGTTATGGAGCTTGATATGGGAACTTAGGCCTGTTACTGACCTACAGGAACTGACAGAGCTCAATTTGAGTTTACAGAACCTATTTTGCATCAATTTTAATAAAACTAGTTATTAAAAACTAGTAATCTAGCTAGGGTCTTAAAAGGACTATTAAATCACCTCAAATTCAATTCTATGAAACCTGATATTTATAAAATAGATAAATATTTGTTCTCTGAACATGAAAATTTATTTCAATCCCTTTCCCATCATAAAATATTCATTACAACACACATATTCACTCAATTCCCCCATACACTGATAAAATAGAGTCTTTTAATGGAACTGAGATAATGTCCTTCAGGGTCTGAGATATATAGACCTAATAAATGTAATTTTAAAAATATATTGATATTACATAACAGAAATAACATTATTTACTGACCATTACAAAGAGGGTTTCAAAATAAAAGGGCAGGAGGCCCAGAACATGACCGGCAAAAGAGGTTGTGAGCATAGGTGAAGCATGGGCTTCACTGTATCTCGACCTGAACGTTTTGGAGGCTGAAAATAACTCTGATCATACTTCAATGGCTGCAATTTAGCGCTCCATACCTGCAATAGAAGAGAAGGGGATGGAAGGAGAGGGGAATGGAAGGCTGGGGCTCATCTCCCAGTAGTCTAAGGCACAACACTCAGAAGTAATGCTCACATAAGCATTCAACAATCAAATAATCAACCAAACTGAAGCAATGGGTTTGAATTTATCTTTTATAGAGTTATGGATGACCTGCTTAGTAAGTTGAGGCCAATGGTGACCTGTGAGAGCAAGTCAACCCCATGGGTGACCTAACCCTAGCCACAAAAGCGCTCTCTTTGGGAAATTAGGCAAGTAGGACCATGTGGAATTGTTTATAATTCCAAATCATCCTTCACATTTAGAAACTGCACCCTCCCTTAGTAAAAAGATGCCTCTTTTGAGTTATGACAACTTTCTACTTTTCCTGGCTCATAAGGAAACTCTTACTTTCCTTAAAAAACTTTCCTGCTTTTACCTCTTTCTGCTTTTTCTAATTTTAGGAAACTTCCCTTTATTCTCTTGCTTACTTTTGTCATGGAATTTCTTATTTTTACTAAGGAAAGTTTATTAGCTTTCCCCAATGCACCCTCTTGACATGGCAGCCTTAATTCCACATCATTATTGTGCATAATAAATAAAATTGCTAAAATAAAATTAAATACATGCCTTAGAACAATTATTAGTAAAAATTTATCCTAGGAGTAATAATTAATAACAACTTGAGCCCCTAGGAACTTAGCATGGTCAACACTTTTAATGGTGAATTTAAAGGGACATGACAGGAATTAATTCACACAAAGCCTTCTCGGACTGGGCAAATCATGGATTTCTTCTGGGAAATTTTGCAAGCAAAAGGACTGAGTAGTGGGAAGCAACCAAAGATATTTCAGACATAGAATTTCCTCTTCCCTAACACATTTAGATCTGATGCCATTTAGGGTTCAGAGTCCACTCCGCGAAAACCTACTACCACGCTTCTGGGCAGTCAAACCACGAAACTAGGAAGAGTAGTTCGGTCTGTTTCAACCAGGGGATAATGAAAAATTGTAGAGGGTTGTTACAGTATTAATTTAACATAATAAACATTTTTGGACAATTTTCATAAGTTCTGGAAAGTTCTGAGTAGTTTCGAAGAAATGTTGGTTTTTCCGACAGTTTTGGCCTAGTTAAATCCAGCGCAATGGAGGATCCAAAAATGCATTACAGACCAAATAAAAATTGTTCTAGAGGTATGTAAGGGAAGGTGAGTCTGTCAGTGACCCACAGGAACAAACGAGGCTAGCAATGAAATTATTTGGCAAGATCAGTCAATGAAAGCTAGCAATCTAGCTAGGGTCTAGATTTAAGCAGTTAATTCGTGTAGATTTAATTTCTGAGATACATATGAATTATTACAGAGGTAAATAACATCCCACTGAACATATAAAATCTCTTCATACAGTTCCCCAACCTTGCATATTCCTCATAGCACTCTGATTATTCCGTTAAGATCGATAAGATAGATTTTGGTTTGATGGGAGGAGGATCATGGTAGCATGCGTGCAATAATATTTGAATTTGAAGGCCACATTGATATGTTGTATTACTCCAAGAAGTTATGGTTCATCCCATAATTACTGAGGTATGGTTCTAGTTATTTACATGATTAAGCATTAAGTAGATTTGACAGAGTTAATCATACCTACCTTTTTGTATCTATCGTTACACCCGTACTTCGTTAACTTTCCACTCCCATGATCCAATGGTTACTCAAATTTATTTCAAAACCACCACCCTTTCCTAATTTGGAGCAAAAATATTACCAATGACTCTATGCTGAACTTTCCAAATTTTCCAACTTCAACCTCCGTTGTTCGTGCATGCCGTGCGCTAAAATTTCCATTGTTGTATCTTGCAATTTGCTAAGCTGATACTAGAAGTTAGAAAGAAAGATAACATGGGTATCCTGACCTGGCATGAACCTTCAAACACACAAGAACTATGAAAAAATGCAGAATTTTTTGCTTTCTTTGAAGTAGCATGCTGGACTAAGTTTTCCCAACATCTTAATGGTTTTCATCGTGAGATTGCTCTGCAGATTTCCTTAAACCTTAGAGAAACCTACTCAGAGGTCAGAAGTTTGTGGATAGAATTTTTTGAGGTGATTGTGGCTGAGGTTACTGGGCTCCCACAGGTAGGAAAAGCTTGGTTTGGAAGAAGAACCCCCAATGCCGCCACAGCATAAGACTTTTTGGTGGCAGGTGAACAATTGTGTCCATCGGGATGGGGGATAGAATTACAGTCATTTCCTCGCCCATGGGACCAATTGGTCATCTTCCTCAAAACGTATATGACATGTGAAGGTAGGTACCGGACTGTCTATTATTCTGAGTTCCCACTGCTGTCTCATTTGCGCCACAGAAATATACTTAATGTTCCATTTTTTCTATTTAAAGACCTGCATCACATGGCAGGATTTGTCAGAGTAGCTAAGCATCCATATTCTTCCCTTTCCCATCATGGCCTCATTAAAATTTTAATCTTAATAACCCTAGCTCAGAGAAATCAAACATCAGATCAATTTATCGGCCAACCTCAGATAGCCCAAGGACCTATACCTTTTCCAAACACTACTACATTTCGACCAAAAATCCGACGGCCGTATTGTCGGATTTTCGACACTTCCCTATCGCATGTACGACACTATTTATTTTTTTTAAGCGTCGGTGGAGTGTCGTCGGTTATCCGACATCTTTCCAATCTGTCGGTTAAGTGACAGCTCAGTTTACCATCGATTAAATGTAAAGTGTCGGTTATCCGACACTTACAAAGCGACGGTGACGAAATTTTTTTAAAAACATTTACACCTACAGGTGTTGCATAACCGACACCTCCCAGACAAAGGCGTCGCTTAACCGACACCTCCAGGCGTCGCTTAAGCGACGATATTGTATTTTTTAAAACACACAGGCGTCGCTTAAGCAACGGTATGGTATTTTTTATTTTATTTTAAATATTGTGAAATTACCAAACTTCCTATGATATATGAATAGGCTTCCTTTAAAAAACATATACATAGAATTACCTAGTCCCTTTGTGTTTCCCATCATCTAGCCATATCTATGCAACAACAAAAAAAATTTAGACAAGACTCCTATGAATTACATTTTAGCAAAACCGGGCATGCTTCTACCAAATCCACTTCTAGTTACTAGAAGTATGAGTTAGAGTTTTGTGTAGATACCTTCATAATAAATTGATGGGTGGAAAAAACACTTTGACAATCCTTCTACCACAAACCTGAGATTATGAAAAGAAAGAGAACCTTGTTTCTAAGCAATTGGCCCAAAAGTTCCTAGAAGACTTCTCGTATCAAATGCTCTTCAATCAAAGGGAAGAATGTGACAGAATCAATACAGCCAAGCCTTCAATCTTTGGAGAATGACAGTTTTTTTGCAAGAAAGTCCTAACTATAAAACCCTTATGTTTAACCACTTGAAGAATGTGACAGAATCAATACAGCCGAGCCTTCAATCTTTGGAGAATGACAGTTTTTTTGTAAGAAAGTCGTAACTATAAAACGCTTATGTGCAACGTCTCTAACCACTTGTTAGTTATCCAGTTAAATTTCTAGCTATGTTTGTTATAAACAAATTGCTTAGGAGTATAACATGTGGAATTTAACAGTTAAGAACGAGTATTTACGATGTGGGAGGTTCGAATCCAAAGGGGAATGAGACATATAAACCTCTGTAAACTAATACAAAATTTAACTTTAAAATAGCCATTTATGTGAAAAATTCAAAATTCAGAATCCTGCGCCATAATGTTCATTTTGGCCATACAGGGGAGCTATCACAGCTGGCAAATATCATTCTAGATATACTCTCTCAGCTTCAAACATTATACAAAGAGCATAGTGTGAAGGAAAGGGGTTGGTTATTCTTAAGGCATAGTGCATGGCTGTCTTTAATTTTATCATTGCTCCAGGCAGGTCTGTGGAAAGTGTCTCTGAGAAAGATCCTAGTTTCAAGAGAGGACACATTTTGGATAGAGCAGAGGCAGAGCTGCAAAAATTTCTTGATCCACAGATATTAGTGGCAACTTTGGTAGGACTTCATATGAACTATATGAAAAAATTCAAACCTGGAAAAATCCAGAGAAAGTCCATTGGCAGAAAAGCACGGATGTTCTCCAGTTGTTTTTCCACTGCATAAGTTAGTTGTATTGAGTTTTAACACATTGCCAACATGTAAATTTCCACATTGCCAACATTGAGAAACATCAAATTCCACACAATGTTTAGGTGAATGATAAGTCTAGATTCATCCTAACAAGAGATGGTTCAAGAAACATCACCACCACAAGCCCAAAACCATTCAATATGGACCATACACAATTCTCCAAGTTGTGTATGGTCCATCAACCTATCTGAATCCTCACAGTTGGAGGAGGCACATACTACAAATGTTACACCCAATGCAATCCTAGAGATCCAAGCTCCATACTCAGAGAATATATTGTTCAACCTCCAACCTAAATCAACAGATTCAACACAGAATAGGCAAACTACATCATATTTAATAGGTCAACAGGGAACCTGCCATCTTGAGCCAAAAGGATATCCCAGGCTATATTTGAACAACACTTTCTAGAAATTATGGACAATTTCTTCACAAGTGGGGAGGAAACGATGTATGTAACAATAAATGTATAATGTTGTAATTATTCATGTATGGGTATCTAGTTTTTAATATCTCAAGCAACACAAATTGGCCCTGGAGTATGGCAGTTACAGTTTTTTTTAATACTCTTAGACAACCTGAGACAGCTAATTTTTTGCATATAAAAAACCTTCAAGTCCCTATTTGCCTGGTGCATCCCATTTCATTAACCTTCGAGTCCCTATTTTCCGGGTGTGTTCTTGAATATTTGTTTTCCTCATCATTAAGGTCCTTGGATCCTTATCATAAAAGGGGCCACATTAGGGTTCGAAGGAATCCATTACATGGTATGAGGTCATCAACCCCTGGGGTGGTTGAGCCTATTTAAGGGTGATTTGTGAAGCTGTCCACCTTTGCACATTTGGTCTTCTAGTACACTTGGTAGTTTGCAAATGCTCATGTCTCCTAGAACATGAAGAAAGGCACAACTCAATACCCAACCAAGCACATGCAAGATATATCTATTAAACATTTCAAAGAGGAATCCATCATTGGAATGCCAATGAACTTACCTATTCATAATAATAAGAGAGTGTTTACATGGACTTTGTGACATGTTTGCCTCAGACAACCAGACAAACTGATAGGATTTTGGTGGCAAGTAATAGACTAACCAAGATGGCCAAATTTAACCCTCACCTCTTCACAAGAAAGGTAGGGGATATTAGTAAAATATTGATAGCCTAGGTATTTCCAAGTATGGCCTTCCTGAAGATATTGTGAGTGCGGAGATGATAAATTTACAGAAAACTTTAAGGACTAGTTTAAGGATTTGTGCACATAATTAGCCCTCAACAATAACAACTAGTACTAGATTCATGTGCAAACAGAAAGAGTTAGAGGGCTATTGTTTTGTTAAGAGCTCATGTGGCTTGGTAAGAAAACTCTGTGAGAAGAAAGGCTTCCATTTGTGGAATTATTTTATTATAATAGTAGGTATGCGCCGGTATGTGTGCCTCCTTTCAAGGCACACAAATGGTTAAAAGTGGTTTTAAAAAAAAATACAAATGCAATGTCAGAAATCCATGTCAGTATTTTTCGTCATGTAACTTGTAAGTAGTTCTCGTCTTGTAAGTAGTTCTCGTCAACAAAATGCCAAAATATTATTAAGATAAGCAACCCCCTTAATGCAAGCAGCCCCTCTTCTAAGGATGTTGTTGGATGACATCGGCAGACTTTGGAAAAGTCCATTCAAAAGTATTGTAAAACCACAGTCATATAGAATCAAGGTATCAACCAACCTTAAACATTGATTATGAATCAAGTGAAGCAAAGCTCCTTGCAAAATTTACCAGTTTCTCTCTTTTGTGAGCCCCTACCATCTTATCTTCCATATATATTTTTCTATGCTTATTACCTTTTACTTCATCATAATTTTCTCTTTTAATCAATTAATCGAGTTCGTCATAAAGATAATATTTGTTATGTTATTTAGAGAGAAGGAGCCTTTTTGAATCCCATTCATGAAATTATAGATAAGCCCTATCTACAGCTTATTTTTCCTCCATACTACCTACTCCTATAACAGTTCATTAAAAAAAGTCGTACTTCATTTGCTAGTTACGCAATTGCCAATAGCTCTTGACATATGCAGTTCACCTTCTCTTTTATCTGAGAGAGAATACTTGGATTGACAAATAGAAATAGTGAAAATAAGTTCATATCATTAAGCTTCAAATACAATTTACAGGGATGCCGATAAGAACTCTATAAAGTACAATATCTTACTTGTCGAGCAGAAGCTTTTGATATCCAAGTAGCAAGCAGACAAGGAGTGTTGTTTAGTGCATCATAGGATGTTTCTTTCACCTTCCCACAGTCCACCACAAATACAACATCATTGATGGTTATACTTGTCTCTGCCATATTTGTAGCAAAGCACTATCTTTCGAACATCTGGTGGGGGCTTTTCAAAAATTAATTTATGCATTAAACCATTAAACCAGCTATCATATGAGAAGGGAAGAACATTTACAACATAGAAGATATATCTCAACCATACAACCTGTGGCAGATGCAATAAATAATAAAACGGCACATTGATCCATGGCATGCAAGTAGTAGAACCCTGTTTGGATCACCTAGAAGAGAATGTACCTGCAGCTGGTCCTTCAAAGCATTGATATCATCCCATCCTGTCATAAATACCAAGACATCACCTGGTCTTCCATTTCTACAAATATGGCATAGGACAGCTTCTATAAGATTAAAACCTATGCAATCGGGATTCCAGCAAGCTATAGATTCTCATGTCCCATAGCTATACTTGGCAAAGTTAGCAGTCGCAAGCGCATCCTGAGAAGAAATACCAAATAACACAAGGATTCATTTGAACATGAAATTTTGAATTGTCCATATTTTTAAAAAATGAAGTAATTCAGAACTTAAACTTCAATAGATTGCACCTCAACAAGGTTAGCAAGCTGGCTCTTCTTCTTCCTCAGTGCTTGCTTCTGTGTTTTCCATATCTTGTCTTGTACATAATCATCCAATTGGTTAAATGATGTCAATGTGTAGCCTGTTGTCTCTAAAAAAAATTCTAAAAAATGTGCTCTTACTGGGTGTGTAAATCCCTGCTAAATCTAGCAGGGATTTACACACCATTGCTAAATCTATTCCCGGAGTCCCCTTTCAAGCTCTTATCTCCTTCAACAATGAAGTAGAAAGTAGTGAGGGATATTAATCCACAATTTGAACATTCAATCCCGTCATCATTTGGACACTAGAAATGACATATTGCAACATAAAAAAAATGTGCATCCAAAATGTCAAATGACAAACAAAGAAATTGCATAAAAATTACCCCAAGTTGAAACATTAGGATTATTATATCTTACCCTTTTCTTTAATGGCTGTAATCCAAATGTATGGGCACTTCTAGTAGAATATTTTTGCATGAATCTTGAAAGCGATGTTTGTGATGCCCAATAATTTGTATCATTTTTCATAGGAAAAGAAACAATTCCCACAGCTTCCCCTGCATTTACCAAAACAATATTATATCTATGACAGAGAATGCACTCAAACTCTTAATATGGCATGGTTTATAATTAGTCCTATTTGAGAATAACACATTTATTGATCCCAAAGAGAGATGGTAAAACTGACAGAAATAACTTTGGAATCTGGACAGCTTAGATTGCACTCAAGCACCTAAACTAGAAGGATCAATTTATCACCACAATATAACTAGATAAATACTTGAGTCTACGTAAGTGTTCCAAATTTATACTGTCATATGTTTCCCACGATACATTGTATGAGCACAAAGATGTGACATGGTGCAGCACAAGTCTTCTCAATATCCCCTTCCAAATATTGCTTAATTATCAATTTGCAAACTTTCATCTGTCTTTCAAACATGGAAAACTGAATAAATACTGACTTTGATTGCTACTGTTAAGAAGATACGGTACTTAATAACCTCCAAGTGATTGCAACAAATGCTGAGTGATAATATGCACTGCCCACATGATGGCATATATCATGTTGCCAAATATTTGTACATCAACAGTCTTATGAATGCAACCATGGCATAATACAGATGTTGTCATTAAAATTGTCTCTGAGTCAGCTAATAGTTGACAAATGACAATACGAGCAGATGGCTGCAATGAAAACCTAAATATTCTGTACTTTTTGATACATCAGTTGGTGTTGGAAATGATCAAACATATGACATACAAATCACTCCTCGAGTTATAGAAAACGCAATAAGTTTCAGATATGATAATTTTATTAATGTTGGCAGGTAACCAAAAGAGTAGGGAAATGAGCCTAGAAAAGTTCAGTAACAAACATAATATATAGAAGGATGTGTTTTAACACATTCAAAAGGTTGTAATGACATATTAAGACAAATGGAGAGTAAAACCAAATTTTCAATGACAAAAAACAGTTGATGCTTACCTTTTCCTGCTTTTGCTGAAATATTTGTTACCACAACCTCCAAGGTTGTTAAGCCCTATGTAGAAAGCACATACAATCCAAAATGTTAAGGAAATTTGTTTTTCTGTCCTTATTCTATACTAAAACCATTTCATAATCTGAAGCAAAATAGAGAGATATACTTCCAAAAACAAAATAAGAGAGAATGACAAGTGTATATGATATATACTTTGTCGTTGTATGTGATATCTAAAAATAGGTAAGGATTTTATATACTGGTTTGGTTCAACACCCAGGCTGAATGTTCCCCATCCTGAGCTTATCAAGGAGATAATGTCCAGCAAGTTCGGGCACTATGAAATTTTTTCTTCTAATCCCCTTGAGAGGCAGTTGGTTGAACATGGCCTTGTGGATTTGAAAGGTGAGAAATGGGCGCGGCATAGAAGAATCATCAATCCTACTTTTCATATGGATTTATTGAAGGTAACAAATTATATTTAACAAAATCCTTAATTCTCTCTGAAAAAGATCAATTCGAACTACTAAATATAGTTTTCTAAAATAAACTAACAACTTTTCTACATTATTGTTCCTTAGTATCTACTTACCTAAAAGCATAGCTGTTTGTGCTCTATCAGTAAAATGAGCCTGCTAGTTTTAATACCATACCTTCTTAGTTCAGATAAAATTTTCTTCCAACGATTTTGGTTAATGCATTATGTTTGTATAGTTTACCCTCTATCACTAACATTGAATGTTTGCAGCCTTTTGCATTTGACTAGATGCCATTACTTTGATCCTTGCTATGATGCCAATGCAGTCATCTTAATTTTAAGATTTTTACTATTAATTTATTTAGCTTTCAGACATATCCTTAACTGACTTACCACAGAGAGAACGATTTCTGCTTAGAGGCACAACAAATAAGTGACATGTCAGTGCCATTTTGAAGTGCATATGGTGTATAAATGATAGCCTGCACAAAACCAGGACCAGCACCAAGAAGAGTGATATTTACAGTTGTTAATAATTGCTCAAATTGATCACAATGCACACGTTGTTGCACTATATATAAGTAATAATATATTTTCATGAAAAAACAAATCAACATTGAATACTCTTACCTCTAAAAGTCCCATATCTCCTCGGGATAACCTCAACATAGCATATTGTTTTCCATTACCAAAATCCAACTCTATATCGAGATCATGCAGTTCACCTTTAGTCTTGGGGCAAAACTTTCCCCAATCACCAACATTTATTGGACTGCTCGTTTCTTTCAGATCATAGAGAGTTACTGTCAAAAAAAGTTTACTAAGATCTGCATACATGTATGTTTTCTGTCCACTCTGAACAATTGCATGATTGCCACTATGTTCAGATATCTCTACTGAGTTTGTCTCTGCAGAAAAGATCAACACACGAGAAAGTCAAAAAAATAGAAAAAAAATGAGAATTATGTGTCAATGCCTCAACAAATGATGTTACCTAAACGATCACTTGATGTCACTGCAATCTTCAAATCAAGAAGATTAGACACTTGAATGGTTGGCATGATCCAGATATCCTGTTGTTCTTGCCAAGCAACTCTCTGGGACTGTGGCTTTCAATGCTCAGGAGTATGGGGTGTTCCCACAGATAATTTTCTTTTTGTGGTTCTAACTAGGAAATAAAGATCTTTAATCTTTGTACCCAGGGTATTTAGGCCACAATGAATCATGCTAAAGTAGCACTCTGCAGTTTGACCATAAAATGTCTTCTTTATGTGATGACTTAATTTGTCAAAGAGTCCTGAAATATGAATAGCTTTAACACCTTTTACATCGTCTGACCACTCAAAGGAAGAGGGTCTTTCACCGTCCACAACGGGTGTTTCATCATTTACAGGCCTCACACAGAGAAGGTAATTTCCTGGAAGAATATATAAAATCATGTAAGTTCAGGAGAGACGACTGAAAATACATCCAATGTCATGCTGCCCTATAATTCCAAGTAGACCAGAACAAATTTCCACAAAACCTTGAATATAAGACAAACCTTTTAATGTCATCTGTAATCAAAGTTTTCAGAAATTTTATTCAAGCTATGAAATACAAGCAACTCTCCATGATAAGTGTTCTTAGTAGTGTACTTCCAGAAATTTATCATTCCTGAAACCAAACTCTAATATCTATCGTATAAACATGACTTTATGCAGTGTGCACTATATTCTTGACTTTATTTGACATATACTGCAATTTATATTTCAACAAAAATTTATTTCCTAAGTTTGTGTTCATTCTTTAGTATATATTACTCTATCAGCATCAGCTGCATTGCGCTTCACAAACACATATCCCTTTTATTCTGCTACCCGTAAGGATTATGTTGTTTAACACATTCTGACAGTGTTTTAGTTTTCACTAAACCATAATATATCATTTTTCTCTAACCATTATGCATGTGACAGATTTAATTTGGGCTCCCTGGTTTGGCCTCCATGTGCCATTGTCGTCCCTAGTAGCATCACTGTTGGTCATCAGGATCCATTCAAACTCTAGATTCGCTGTTTGCATTACAAATTTACAATTAATAACGGTCAGCTTAAGTTTCCATGCAGCAGGAAAATTATGGAAAGGCATAACCTAGATAAGATATTATGGAATTTTTAGGCCCTTATGTACAGAATATCAGATTCCTTTTACCGCAGCTAACATTTTCAAATTTATTTAGCTTTGTGCAGGTTTTGTGCAGGCTATCATTTATACACCATATGCACTTCAAAATGGCACTGACATGTCACTTATTTGTTGTGTCACTTATTTTCTCTACAGAAGAAACACTGTTTTTTCTTCCTAAATTGATTCCTCTACTTGAGATTAAGAGAGGAAAAGGCATGCACAAAACCCTCAAAGGTTTGCTTACAGGTCGGCTTAGATCAAAACAGGATCGTGTCTAATCTTCATTTATGATTTGTAGTTTTAGTTAGTTTCCCTTGCTGTTTTCTTGTCGCAAAACTACTTTCAACAGCTTTCCTAACTGCCAATAAGTTGACCTAGCTTAAGATTTATTGCACCTCTGATGTGGATTTTCAGGATGGGTCTTTCCTTATATGCTGCCATTCGTATAGTTTTCCAAAGGATGCAATCTTTTTAGATCTTTCATCATTGGATCCTATCTTGTCATTCACAATAAAACTCATGACTATATATGCATCGAAATGTATTTAGTCAGCAAGCTGTCAAGAACACAGTTAATGTCAAATTTGTCTCTTTGCTGAGGGTAAGGCCCGCTGTTCATTGGTTCATTTTTATAACCCTCCAAGCCTCTGATTTCCTATAGGATGCGTGCTGGCCAAATCACAAAAAATAGAACTGCCAAACGGTCACCTCCAGTGCTGGTTTTATTTACATCTCCTTCAAAGGTAATCTAACTACATAAAGGGCGAACCTCCTGTAGACTCCCTCCTCAAATTGGGCAGAGACAAGTTGTTTGAAATTGAATACTTCATAAGGTTTAGCAAAATTCTATGCCTTAATGTTCATTTTGGCCATACAGGGGAGCTATCATAGCTCGAAAATAGTATTCTAGATATACTCTCTCAGCTTCAAACATTATACAAAGAGCATAGTGTGAAGGAAAGATCACGCCCACCCCAACCCCAACACCTCGCTTCTCTCAGTGCAGTAAGAAATAAGAAACCCACAAGCAATTCCAGGCAATGAACTCCGTATAGATCTATTGATATGTATTGAGAAATCTGAACAGAATATAAAAGCTAGTTGGGTATAAAACCTAGTTTGGCATTTATCAGAAGAGAACAAATCTCTTATAAGGAAAGATTTAGAGATTCACTTGGTAGTGGCTAGCTCAAAGCAGAGCACAGATTTGCAGAGCTCACCCTGTGAACAAAAACAAGGAATCAAGGTCCCTTTTGTTTGCTATATACAAAATACAGTGCAAAAATTAAAGTACTGCTATAAGCCTGAGAGGATTCTTTGGATTGACATACCACACCAAATGTCGATGAATCAAAATGCACATTGCTAAGGAAACTCAGCTCCTCGGCTTTTCTAATGGATGTTTTGTTCTCTGCAAGACCCAACTTCCTGCCCAAAGCTTCCATATCCATCCTTATCCTTCGTTGATGTCCGCAATGTATTATTAAGGAAATTTGTTCTGAGGAGAAATACCACTTCTCTTCGCGGGTCCATTTCTCATTGTTTGTATTAGTTTTCAAATACAAAATAAAAAAATGGGTAGTGGGTAACTATGGCAGGAAACCATTAATTTCAGATTGGATTCCCGTGATCACCATGGACCGATTCAATGATATTGTGGGTTTGTGATTAAGGTAGTTTGTGTCATTTGTGAACTCGAAAGAGTATTTCTTTTTTATTAAATGGCAACTTAAGACCTGATTTGTTTCATACTTATTCTTTATATTATATATTTAATGTGGTGGGATATGCGACGACGATTTTAAATGA
>LPNX011086614.1:644116-850177 GCA_001517045.1 Pseudotsuga menziesii | reverse complement strand
CTATTTGATGAAGATGAAGATGACCATGAAAATTGAAATTAAATGTTTATAATTGACCAATTAAGTGTATTTATTTAAATAATTGACCAATTTGATGCGCTGGCGCTTAAGCGATGCTTATGAGGCTATCCGTCGCTTAAGCGACGCTTATGAGACTAGCCGTCACTTAAGCGACGCTTATGGCCACATTTTCAAAAAAAAATTATCTTTGTGATTTTTGGTGGGTTTAAAAAAAGAAATCCACGCGCCGTCGGATTTTTTCGTCGGATTTTGGATCGAAATGTAGTAGTGAAAGATTCCCATTAGAGAAGTAAGGGCACCTACACTTCTGTTGAATGTCCAATTGGAGGAAGAGAAGGAGGACTAGAGTCCCTCCAATTTAGTTGGGGGGGGAAGCTAAGACAGAATCAGAAGAAGAGGAAGAATCAGTGGAAGATGTAGCAGCAACAAACCCTATAGAGGAGACAGAGTATTTTCGGAGCTCCAACAACTAAAACTGAATCTGAAGCAGCATTGGATGCTACGACAACTGAAACTGAACCTGTGGGAGCTGTGGTTACAGAAGAGAATACAAAATTCCTCACCATCTAATCCTCTCTTGAATCGAGGGGAACTTTAATAGAAGAAGAAACAGGTATGTGTTGCAGCTGCAACAATTTCCCAAAATTCTAAAAAATTTAGGACCCTCCTTTGCTTGAATCAGTTGGATTTTCTTCTTGAAATTGGTCTAAGAACTTTCAGAAAGACTTTTCTTATGCTTGGATTGAGCTACCCATTGTTTTGATTCCTCCTCTGATGCCTTAAGTAATCCACTTTTTGATCAAATTCTATCGCTGCCCTTAAGCGCATTTGAAAACATTCTGGAATCAGAAGATGATTTGTTTTGATTTTCCACCATTGCGGGTGGATCTTAGCTTTGGTCTTCCGCAGTTGCGGATGGTTTTTTGTTTTGCGGAAAGAAAAACCTTCCGACTTCTGACCCATTGGGTTTTTCACGTCAAACGCTTTTTTGTTTGGCATCGGAATCTTTTATGATCTTTTCTTCCGCTGTTGCAGATGGGTTTTCGATTTTTGACTTTCGGTTTTCTCCCGATCCGGGTGATTTTTTTTTTTCGACTGCTTTTGAGTTTTGAGTCGGAACCTTTTATCATGTCAGTTTTCCCCATTGCGAAAAGATTTAAACTTTCATCTCCCAATCTAAAACCTTCCAACATCCGATCTCTCAACTGCTACCTGATGTGTATAACCAGAACGGAAGACTTGGCGCTTTAATCGTCCGACGTAGTGGAAGAACGTTCGCTTTCATCCTCCGATTCAAAAACCTTCCGACGTACGATCTTATGTTTTTGTTTTGCCATGCGTGTCTCCGCAGCTGGGTCTATGTTTTGGTCGTCTGCTATTACGGAAGGAAGATTACTTCCAACCTCCGATGCAAAAGCTCGCCGATGTCCGATATTTTCTCCACGCACGTGCGATCAAATATATATACGGGGACGGTGTATTGTTTTTCTATTGTTATTTTTTCGCTAAGCACGGTCGCCATCGAGCTGTCATTCTCTTGAGGTAGCGAAGGTCCCCGCTATCGGTGTACCTACATCTAGGTGGCAGCTGTGGAAGCATCAACCCGTCATCGACCCACCATACTCGCCGTATTGCCAGGTAGGCTCCTTGTCGTTTTTTCCCGTTCCATTTGAACTGTTAGTGGTTTTCTACGATGGTTTTAGGTCCCCGGCCATTTTCCTCGTCCCGCTAGGTTATACACCTATATAAGTGGATATGTTATCTTATTTGACTGTGGGAGGGTAGTTTAACCTTCAGAGCAGCTTTGTTTTTCCACCACCGTTTATTTTGCTACCCTGCGCATAAGGATTGAAGGGTTTCGATGCAGACGGTCGTTACGCCGTCTGCGCCAAACCACCTTGCATAGTTATGATAGGTAGGAGGTAGGTCTGCCATGGACTGCTTTGGGGGTTTTGGGGCTATTTATCCTATCGTGCACTACCCGTTGTTGAAGCCCTAGCCATTTTCACCTATGCGGTTTCTGCGCGTCCTCAGCAAGCTTAATGTTGAACCCGTAGCCTGCTGGAAGGAATATGTCTTTTCTATTTGTGTGTAGGCATGGCGCCGTTGAGAAAACCTCATAGTTACTACTATTGTTTCCCGCACCACTTAAAACCCAGTCGTTTTTTATCTCTATACTTCAAGCTACCCCGTAGAGCTCAGCAGTCAAGCCTCAGCTTGTGGGAGGGAATATATCTATATTCTTATTTGTTGACCAAAAGGGCGTGGGATTGGTTTTGATAAGACACCGTTGAAAAATCCTGCATAACTGCTATTATATTTCCCTCACAGCGAAAGGACCATGGCATGCATAGAAAGCATAAATGTGTTGCATATTAATGTAGATCTTTTTCTGTCTTGAATATGATTGATAGAATTGTTTAGTATCCTACAGCAGTGGTAGATTGCACATTTTTTTTCTATATATAACTTGTTTTCCATTGCCCATTAGGTTAATAATTTTGTTAGTCAGGACATTTCAGTCCACACAAACATATTTTTAACAAATTGCTGTCATGATACACATAGAAGAAGTAAAACGTTGCACATTGTCATATAAATGTCTGCACCTTGAATTTCTCAATGTTACAATGTTATATATGGCAGGAAGAATTCGAATCCACCATGTCCAAGAGGCAGAAGAAGAAGGCCCCTGTGGTCGAAGAAGACCCAGAAGTAGAGGTTGTCGCGAAGACCGGATACATATATGAAGACACTCAATGTGTTTTTGGTTTTGAACCCGAGTACAAACGGGGTGAAATATATAGATTGATTTCCCGCAGGGAGGTCCCGACATGGGCCTCGAAGAAGAATCCATCTATGCTAACATAGTGAAATCTTCTCTCATGAAAGTTGCCACCAGACCAGAGTTGTTCCCATGCTCTGAAGTAATTGGATGGATTCTGCCTCGGGCAGATGTAACCACAATGATTCTGGTAAATGTTGAAGGACAGGGCTATGCTGCATTTAGCCCTGGATATGTGGCATTGGCTTATCACCTACCAAAAGCCCAAGTATTCTTATCTGATGACTGGCTGAATAGCATTAGAATGTACCTGGTAGAGACTCTTAAGAGAATGCTATTACAAGGAAAACATTATCGGTACAGACCGACGAGTGAGTATGATACAGCGAGCTTGAGGGCTCCCTATAGATTTATAGCTCTTATGCTTAATAGGGTCTTTGGGAGATACCACGGTAGATTCTTCAAGCTAGAGTGGATACCCACCATTTTTCATGTGGCAACCCAAGGGACAGTCTTCAACTGGGCCAGCCTTGTATCAAGCAGTCTTTCTTCTTGCTTGGCCTCAGCCTTGGGAGGAGAGTCCCGGAAAATATCTGAATTCTATATGAGTTCAATACTGATAGATTGAATATTGTGCAACCAGCCTTTCCCTGGTCTCAGGTGCCTCTAGGACTGGGAAAGAATGCCTGTCTATGCTACTTATAGACCATTGTGGGCACACCAGTACCACAGCCATTACAGAGAAGTCTGTGAGCACTTCATTATGACACTACACACACTCATTTTCCGGAAAGAGTGCAATTGTATGTCAGAGGAGGCCATGCAAGTAATAGAAGATTATGCAGACTATTATTTGACCGAACATGGCATGTACTTCAGGATGTTCTAAGGTTCGAGAGCTCCTTCCCTGCTTCCCAAATACACAACCGATTACATTGTCCATAAGGACGCAGTCAGGCAGGTGTTCCTAGATGGAATAGGAAGCTTCCTATTCGAACACAAGAAGAATGCTTATCCTCCCTTGCCCTTTAGACTAGGAAGCTACAGGTTCACTAAGGTGAAACAAGCTGAGAAGTTCGTAGAAGAGCTGCAGAAGTTCCACTTTGGTGAGATGCCTTATCACAGAAATGATTCCCAGGGTAAAGTTGTTGATCACTGTAAAGAACAAAAGGTGCATTTTGAATATACCCATTATTTTGATAGGGAAGAATCTATCTTCCGAAATGCTCCAAACATGACAGCACTGATGAGAAGATTCAAGAAGAAGATAACCACCAAAGGTGGAAAAGGGGACGAATAGGCTAAGGCTGAGGAAGAAGCCAAAAGGAGGGATGAAGAAGCCCAAATTTTGGTGAAAGAAGCTACAGAAAGGCTGCATACAGAAGAAGAAAGAAGAACTGCTCAGGAAGCAGCTGAGAAAGCAGAGGAAGCAGCTAGAAAAGAGGCATAGGAAGAAAAGAGAAAGCTCGATAAGGAGCTTCAAAAGCAAGAAGCTGAAAGGATAAATTTGACACATCAATCAGCTTCTAAAATAGTAGCAGGGCAGACCCAGGAGGTGGATAACCCCGAGGTTCATACCTCTCAAGTACCTGCTACCAGCATACCCATGGTCCCCACACTCACGCTGGTCCCTTTTGTGCAGGAAAAGGGAAAGGAAATCCCTTATTTCAACACTGTATATTATGATAGGGAAACAAAGAGAATAATAAAGAGGACAGAGAGGAAAGTTGAGGCAGAAGGTCTACCTGGTAAAATGATAACAGATACGGCTGTTATGTTAGGAACAGACCAGGATCCGAGATTTACCCTAAGAGCCGGGTCTGCATTCATCCAAGATTCAGAGGATAATGTAAGCAAAATCATGATTGACTTGGAGCAATCAAAGAAATATTCTGCTCAATTGAAAGATACATTGAGGCATGAGAGGGAAGAGAGAAAGAGGCTCAAGAGGAAATATGAATACATGCAAAGGGAAATGAAATCCTCAAGAGATGAAGTACAGGCCCTCCAAGTATAAATGCAAGTCAAGGAAACTGCACAGGAGGCCCTAGAGAAAGTGCAGAAGGAATGCCAAGATCTAAAGAGTGAGAAGGAACAGCTACTAGCAAAGGTGGAAGAGCTAGAAGAGCAGCAGAAGATCCTCTTACAGGCTAATGATCTGCACACCCAAGAACTAAGAAAGGAACATCAGGAGCAGATTTCTTCTTTGAACACTACTTTGGAAGTGGCAAGAGAATAGCAGGTTAACCTCCAGCCTTTCAAGGAGCATGTATTGACCCAGAAAACCAAGATGCTGCAGCTGCAGACTGCTGTTGAAGAAGAAAGATGTAGAGTGCTGCAGATCGATGGCCGATTGGAGGAGATCCTGGAAACTGCATCCTACTTTGTGGACACATCCTAGGACGTCCTAGAGGTCCTAACTGCATGAATGGCAAGGTTTGAGAATAACGAAGAAACCCCAGTAGGGCTACCGTCAAAAGACCAACAGGCCCTCAAACGGGACTATAACCTAGTGGAGTTTGCTATTAACACCACTGAAGACTTCAAGAAGGCAGTAAAAAAGACAAAGGGACTATGTGCCGAGTTTTTCAGAAGACTTCTCATTACCTACAACCGATGCCAGATAAAAGCTGAAGAGAGGCTTGAAGCTTTCCCAGATCACAATGCCTTTGTGCAGCTATTGCAGAAGAGATTCCAGGAGGAAGAAGCTAAAGTACAGGATATCAAAACCCTGGATGATCAGATCTTAAGAAGCGAAGTAGATCATCCAGCTGTCAGTGTACAACTTCTGGAAGATCAGCATCGATTGAGTACATCCAGGGTCGAGGCCATCAAGAACCAAGCTGAGAAGTTTGAGATAAATATTTAGTTTTTGGAGCCTTGTGCCTTTGAAGGCATCGCTACTGAAGCTGCAGCGTGGAGGAAGTTTCTAGATAGCCAAGTGGGACCCTCCTCGTGAGGGATTAGTCACCTTTGTATTTTATAACATTTTGTAAAAAAACATTTAAGGAAAAGTAAACAATGGGAAATGAAGAGTCGAGAAGCCCAAAGGTTACCTTTGGGCAGCCCAACAATTACCCCTTTTTGTATAAATGTAAAAAAGCATAGAAGAGAAAGGACTTTTTCCTAGTGAGACTGGTGAAGACATATTGTAAGAAGAACTATTTCCTTTTGCAATAGAAAATTATAGTTTTCCTGTTGGAGAAAGCTTAGTGGAATATTCGAATGTTGTGCTATGGATTTGTTGAAGAGGAACTATTTCGTTTTCAGCTTTATGTCCATTAACTATGAGACCGTTCTAACTCATTGAACCTATGTTCTTGTATGAATGTTTTCCGGTTTATTTTATGAAGATTTCCACTATGAGTAATGTATGTTGCTTATGAAACAGTTGGCTATCTTATTGTTGAAATATCTTTAATCTTTCATGTGTTGTAGAGAAGAATATCAGCTACCTGTAATTTCTATTTATAATACATGAATAATCCACATTACTCATAAATAAATCATATTCTGGCTCCTCGAGGATAGGTGGATGGATAGGTAGTTAGATGGATAGTTAGTTTATTTCATGGCTGCATATGTGATTTAGATGCTTGTGGGCCTAAGACGAGAGGTAAGAACCTGTGCATCACATTGTGACTTCTCCCTGCATCTTGACCACCCTGCATTGTTAATTAGGCCTTTTCATTTCATACATTAAGTCAAAAATAAAAAAAACTCAGTGGACCGGGCCGCAACCAGTAAAACCTTTGTTTTGTTACTTGACCTACGGTGGTCGAATCGCAAACCGGATGGATTCCCTACACCAAACAGTCAACGGGATAATTGGGAACGTTGATTGGGGAGAATCCCTTACTGTTGTCGCCTGTGAATTTCCAAGCCTCAACAGGATGGTAAAGGAAAGAGAGGATGCTAAAATAGGTAATATTCCCTCTACATCTACTGCAGGGTTGGAAACCCTTGAACCTCGAAGGAAGAGAAGAAGGTCAAGAGAAGTAATACAAGCATCTCGACTGGTGAGGAGAAGGAGAATGAGATCGGTCATAGTAGCTAAAGCAGTGCGAGAAAAATGGGCATATATTGAAGCAAACATTGAATTTCCCATTTTGATACCAAGGACAAAAAATGCTCCCCAAGAACCTGTTGAAGAAGAACCTCAACTTGAGGGGATTTTGTATGAAAAAAGGTTACTGAAGGAAGAAGTGCAATTTCTTTGGAAGGAACCGGAAAATTGGAAGGAGGTATGTAAGAAATAGGTAGAGAGAAGATTGCACACACTAGTAGAAGTTGCAAACCAGTTCGAAGGATCATCTCCTGCTAAGGAGGATGAAGAAGTGGAGAAAGTAGTCTTCCCTACATGTGGGGATATTTTTAGTCAATCAGGTTATACAGTTATAGTGCATGCATTTGAGACTCATAAACCTGCACCAGCAGCTGAAGAAGGACAAAAAGCACCTAATGCATAACTAAGGAAAGAAGATGAACCAGAAGTAGAGTTGATCCTTGATATAGAATTGGAAGAAGCTGAGCAATTACAGCCTCAGTCATCAGAATTGATGGATCGTCCTAATAAGGGGAATATTGAAGCCAATCAAGGTGCTATCACACAAGAACCAACACCTTCATAATTTTTTGTTGAATTTTCCATTCAAAAAGAAGCAATTGAACCAAAAATTGAGGTAATTCCTGATCCAAACTTAGAATTTTTAACTATGACACCAGAACCATCTCAGGATACAGAGTTAGTGGAGCAACCCCAGCAACAGGAAGATGAATTCAATCAGGATGTTTCTACACAAGAACCAGCATCCTCAGAAATCCTTATTGAAGCTCCATCTCAACCTAGAACAACTGATCATGAGGTGGATTTAATCCTTGATTTGGAGTTGGGAGAAGATGAACAGATGCAGCCACAGTCATCAGGGGACACTGAGGTATTTGGGGAATAGTCTTATCTTTCGGGAGATAAGGAAGTAAGTCAAGAGCAATTCCAGCAGCATGAAGAAATGGGGGGACAAGACGCTGATACACAAGAACCAGTAGTATTGCAACCCCCTGTCAAAGCCACGGCTAAAATCCAAATAGTGTAGCTGAGACTCAGGAATTATGGAAATCAAAGTTCAGGAAGAAGTTGTTACATAAGAACTAACCTCTTCACAATTTAATGTTGAATTTGCTGAAGGAAAATTTCGAGAAAAGGATGCTATCACACATGAACCAGCATCCTCCGAATTAATGGCAGAAGTACCCATACAGGATGAAGGAGGGGAGCTTCAAAAAGAGGATGTTGTTACACAAGAACCATCATCCCCAATAGTGGTTGTAGAAGTGCTTATGCAAGCAGGGACTGCTGAAACCTTAATAGAAGAATATGCTATTACACAAAAACCAACATCTCCAAGAGTGGTTGCAGAAGTGCCTATGCAGGAAGAGACTGTTGAAACCTTGATAGAATAATTTGTTACACTTCACGGGGACTTCACTTAGTGAACCTCTCGCATAGCATGTGCGATCATGGGATATTAAAGAATACCCTTAATTTCTAGAGATATTGACCCAAAATATTTTTGTTGAAACCCCCTCCCAATACTTAAAACCTCCTCCCCTGCCCTTTTTAAACCTCAATCCTTATAAACCACCCTACCCACCCCCACCTTAAACCCCTCACCCCCCCTAATACCTGCAATATATTGGTTAAATTTTTGATAATTTTATAACCCACAATATGAACTAACGTGATAGGATATTGGTCAAAAAGTGAAGCCCCCATGTTACAATTCCACTGCAGAATGTTCAATCTGAAACATCAAATGGAAAGGTATGCACTCAATTTTCCCAGAACTTTGTTAATATGGACTCTGATGATGAGGAAAATGCAGGAGATAAAAGAATCCAGGGGCTAATCAAAGAACTCTCACTGTCAAAAATGAAAGTGAATAAATGGAAGAGGTAGTGGATAAGTATCAAGAAGGAATGGTCCCCCTCGTTGACCATGAAAAAACTATCAGAGAACTGAGGGAGAAATGGGAAAAAGATTTAATGCTCTAGAAATTACGATAGGAAGAGACACAGAAAGAATTGAAGGAGCTGAAAAAGTTCAAATCTCTGCAGGTAGAGAAGGACCAGCTATATACTCTTTCCCAAGAATTGTTATGCACCAGAGCGCCATCTCCCTCTTATATTGTATTTTTGTTAGAACAAATTATTTTGTTTAAATTGAAAGCAGTAAAGGAGGGGAGACCTTATGAAATGGAAACCTCATCCCAGTTTTTGGAAACTTTCATGGAAAGTAATTTCGTTGAGTAGAACCTGCTCTGTGAACTTTACCTACATGAAATGGCTTGTCCCTTGGACCACCATTTGATCCCTGCCCCTTACCTTGGATATGTTCAGCTAAGATCTTTTTCCTCCTTTGTCAGCAATCATGTGCAGTGGAAAATATCTTTCTAGGCTTACTCTCACAATGAGGACAACACTAATCTTTGGGTTCGAAATTAGCCTCAATCCCCTCGCCTTTTCCTTGCTCTGCAACGACAAAGGATTAAATATTCCATCAAGACCCAACAGATAGTTGAACTGTTATTTTTTCATCACATTAAGCTAGCATTATGATCTTAGGATCTTTTCACTGAGAGAATAACAAGCACAACAATAAAGCATAAGCAAATCACAAGAGACAAGAGACACAAAGAGTTTTCCTCGGGGAAACCATAAAGGAGAAAACCCCGCAACTTCCTTAGAGATAAAATCAGCACCAAAACAGTAAGAGATCTCCCAACAGCAGTGGCCTTCTAGTCCCAGTATATTTCCTCCTCCACAAGTGTTCCTCACTTAAGAGATTGAATGATGTGTGTGTTAAATAGAGAGTCTCACTCTCTATTTATATTCTTTCGTTCACTTGAATTGCATTTTCACACATAGGCTCAACCTAATAATTACTACTCGAGCCTACACCTTAATTAGTGTATAATAACTCAAGTGCCCCGAAACTGTGGGGACTTACCTAATGACTTGATATGACTTGATTACATTATTAATCCTCCCGATCAGAACATCGGGGCATGACCACATGACTCAAATACATAATAGAAACATCCCGGAATAAACATCAGGTTACAATACATAAGATACATAGAAGAATACATTCCGAAGTTACATATACATCAACACTCCCTCTTAACTAGGAAGGTATTCTTTCGACACAATTTTCAGCACTGGTCTTCTTCTCTGTATCAGCTAGATCATCTCGTCTTCAAGTCATCTTCGTCTTCAAGTCATCTTTGTCTTCAAGTCATCTTCGGGTCTGGATCATCTCTCGATCTGGATCATCATCACTGGATCTAGATCATCTCTCGATCTGGATCATCATCACTGGATCTGGATCATCTCTCGATCTAGATAATCATCGCTGGATCTAGATCATCTCTCGATCTAGATCATCATCAAACATCATCACTGGATCTGGATCATCTCTCGATCTGGATCAACATAACTGGACTGGATTTGGATCATCACTCGATCTGGATCATCTCTCGATCTGGATCATCACTACTGGATCATCATTACTGGATCTGGATCATCACTCGATCTGGATCAACACTGGTGCTATCTCATGATTCTTCTCGTCATAGGAATTTCTACAGAGCCAGCCCTTTTTCATGTTGGTTTTAGGCCTACCCTCATGTAGGTCTTCGCCCAGCACTTACATCTGACCTACTCGTCAGAAAGGCATGCCCATCACTCACATCTGATCATGTAGTAAACTACAATCCCATCAGAAAGGCCCAGCACTCACACTCACCAGCATGATAGGACACACCTACTATCATCTATGAAATGGCTCAGCACTTACAACCACCAGCATGATAGGACACACCTACTATCATCTGTGGAAAGGCACAGTGCTCACATCCACCAGCATGGTAGGACACACCTACTACCATCTGTGGAAAGGCTCAGCACTTACAATCACCAGCATGGTAGGACACACCTACTACCATCTGTGAAAAGGATCTGCACTTACAATCACCAGCATGGTAGGACACACCTACTACCATCTATGAAAAGGCACTACACTTACATTCACCAGCATGATAGGACACACCTACTATCATCTATGAAATGGCACAGCACTTACAGTCACCAGCATGATAGGACACACCTACTATCATCTGTGACAAGGCTCAGCACTTACATCCATCCAGGCGGGAACACATCCTGCTCACAATGATGGAAGGGCATGCACTCATATCTGATCATGAGGGGAACACATCCCAGCAATCATATGATCAGAATGGCCCCCAGTCCTCCTCGACTGAGCTACCTGGTAACTGACCAGGTGCCTCCATTCTCCTAGAGAATGGTAGTTTCAATTACATCCGACCTGCTCATCGGAATGGCCAACACTCACATCTGACATGGAAGGAACTTAATATTTTAGCCATGAACAGAATGGTTCATCCCTTACATCTGATCAAGTGGGAACACATCCCTCTATCACATCAGAATGGCTACTCAGTTCTTACACTGAGTGTTCCTGGTAACTGACCAGGTGCCTCCATTCCTAGAATGGCAATTTCTCTTACATCTATCCTGCTCGACAGAATGGCCAGCACTCATATCTGACATGGAAGGGAGCAACCCTACCACCATGTTAGAATGGCTCAGCCCTTACATCTGGCCATGGAAGGAACCAATCCTCTCACCATGACAGAATGGCTCAGCCCTTACATCTGACCATGGAAGGAACCAATCCTCTCACCATGTCAGAATGGCTATGGGTCTCATCACTTTCTCTGGGAGGAAGCCTAGATCTGGAGAACACCAAGTCTCTCTCTGAAGTACTCGGACTTTAGCCTAGCCAATGGCTTCGTTAATACATCAGCTATCTATTCCTCTGTCGCAACATACAGGAGCTTCACTGCTCCTCTCTGCACCATATCCCTGATATAGTGATACTTGATCTCGATATGCTTCGACTTGTCATGAAACACTGGATTCTCTGACAACTTCACGCAACTCTGGTTGTCACAATGTATACAAGTAGCATCTAACTGGAGATCAAATATATCAGACAGTAGCTTCCGCAGCCATACTGCCTCACAACTAGCTGAACAAGTTGCGACATACTCTGCTTCAACCGTACTCAGTGCCACACAGGATTTCTTCCTGCTAAACCAAGAGATCACACCTGATCCCATACCGAAATATTCTTCCTTTCAATGGCACTGTCTGCCCAATCTGAATCAACATAACCTTCCAGGTTAATCTTCTGATTCGCATCGTACTTGAGCCCATAATCAATTGTACCCTTTAGGTACCTCAGAATATGCTTTGCAGCAGTCAAGTGAACACTTCTCGGATCTGTCAGGTACTGGCTCAAGGTGTTCACGGCAAAGCAAATATCTGGTCTCGTTTTCGTCAGGTACATCAATGACCCAATCATCTGACGATACATCGTAGCATCAACCGACTCTGACGAAGCATCACTCAATAGCTTCAGGTTCGATGCCATAGGTGTGGCCATCGCCTTGTAGTCCATCATCCTAAACCTCTTCAGGATCTCTACTGCATACTTCCCTTGTCCAAGGAAGATCCCATCTGTACTCTGCCACACCTCCATACCTAGAATAGTAGTGCATCAACACATAACAGGAGCATCACTGGTCTTCCACCTTCAACCTTGGATCAAAGGTTGGAATCCGCTTCTCTTATTAAAGCCTAGAATCATCAGTAATCTGCCCATCCTGTCATACCATGTCGAACCTCAGGATCTTCTGCAATCACTCCCTCTGAAGCGGAGCATCATACTCCCTCTGTATTCCGTACTCTATATACCGAAACATTATGCGCTGGAGTGACAAGTAGTATCCATCTAGGATCACTGGATACTAAGATCCTCTATCTTGAACTTCTTCAAAAGTTCATCTTGCACCCATCTGTGAGCTTGTCATCCTCTATCAACCTTGTAGCAAAGGTTAATATATTCATCAAGCTCATCATGTATGTGTTATCCCATGGGTGTCTTTTGAACTCGTACAAGGCCTTCTTTCATTTGTACACATGATTATGCATGTCATGTGACTTCACTTCTATTAGCTGTAAACGTTTCTTCGTAGACTATGCCTTCTCTTCGTGAGAAGCCTCATGCTACGAATCTTGCTTTGTATCCCACGATGTTTCCATCTACTGCATGATGGAACTATGAACTTCTATTCAGGTCTCGATAGTACGCCCTGACATCATTCTTCTTGAACTGGTCTTCCATTTCTTCTTAGTTACTTCTTCTTGTCTGGAAGGTTCTGCATCAATGATGTCACTGTATTCATCATATTATTCTTTGTCTTGAAATGTCATCACTTGTTCTTCAGAACAAGTCTTCATTCTTCTTTGCTTGTAGGTGATTATGTATGCGATCTTTCCTACAAGTCAAATGCATTTGTATGGTTAGAACATTTCATAAAGAATATTCATACTGGAAAATATTTATGCATAAATATATGATCATGCAACTACTTTAGCCAATACAACATTCATCCATATCTCACTGAAACTTTCTAGATGCCCTCCATCTCTACCAGGACAACATTGAGATTGTGCACTAATCCAATATGTCAGCAAAGAGGTTTCATTCTAGATAAGTAGCAATGGAGAGTTGTATAGCACCATGAGCTACTTACCCATCACATGCATATTAGTAGTATACTGTCGTTAATGCAAACATCCTATCATGCATAATAAATCAATTGAATATAAACAAATGCATAACAAAACAATATCATTAAATAACAATTAAATATGTATCTTTATTTGTTTCGTGGGTAGACTGCTTCTTTATCCTTCAGCTTCATCGTCTTCTTGATTCATGGTAGCATCGTTTCTTATCCAAATGATATGGAGGATAAGAAGTTCTTCAAGAGTTGAGTTCTTCATATTCCTCATTGCTTGAGGGATATTCTTTGGATGGTGAGATCTTGATCTTCAATTGCTCCCATCTTCTCTTCTCTTCTTATGATTCAAGCTTCTTCTTCTTTCCAAAGTCTGCTGAAATTAATCACTTCCTTCTAGAACACATTCCTTGAATAAATGAATTCCACGATCCTGGGAGGCCATTCAAGGTGGCCATCACCACTTCTGCATTCTTCACTTCTGCTTGAAGTTGTTCTTGATTTTGAGAGACTCTTATGACTGCATGGTCTCTGCATTCTAGATCTTCACATTCTTCAACTGGTTTCTTTAGGTCATATTCTTATTTTTGTTCTTCCCTTCAAATAGCTTGAAATTCTGGAAGACCTTCAACAGCTTTGCTTGCAATAGGTAGTGCTCTGTAATGCACGTGTGCAAGCCTTCTATGCCAAAGCTCATTTGGCTCTATTGTTTCATGGATCAAGGCTTGTTCTGGATAGCCCTTCAATTTGTACAAGCCTCCTTTTTGTTCTCCAATCACTACCGCATCATCGATAGTCTTTCCTTTTGGCCATATGATGACTTGACCATCTATGAATGCAACCCGCATTCCTTTTGCATCAATGCTGAAATGGAGATAAGGTTCTTCTTGAGTCCTTGAACAAACAATACTTCTTTCATTGTTAGAGACTTACCAGGGTCTAGCTTGTATGAAGATTCCCCACTACCTTTTATTGGATATTGGTAGTCATCTCCTAGTTTCACCTTGTGAGGTGATTCATGTTCGAACAGTCTTACAAAGGATTCCTTGAATCCGTCATAAGTTTGGAAGCCCCACTGTCTATAAGCCACTCATCACTTCCATGAGATATGTTACCTGTGAAATCTAATATCAGAACATATTCATCCTTGCTTGAAGAATCTTCACTTTCATATCTGGATCTCTTTCTGGATGGTTCATCATCCTTTGCAGCATGAGCATGATGTCTTCTTTGGCCTTGACAAATTTCTTCTTGTGAAAGGCTTCTAACCTCGTCTCCCTCTGAAACTGGAACCTCTATACTCATGTAGGTGTCCAATCCATTTTCTTCAGAGAGATCATATACTTCCAAGATTGGAAGTTGTCAACTTCCACAAGCTTGTCACCAAGCTGATGTGATATATCATATTGAAATGAGAACCTCAAATGGAAATAGCAAAGGATTAGATCTTACCGATTTGAGGTGTCCGTCCTTGTCCCGGAGTTCGCTGATCTAGGGTTTCTCACAGAAACCTTAATTTTCAAAACTTGGAATCTTTCATATCTGATTGGATAAACAGATAGATCTCTTCAAATGGAGTTTTCCAATGTACTCCTTTTCTGAAAACAGTGGAAGGAAGCTCCCGGAACAAGAAGCCCTAATTTTCCAATTTCTTCTGCAGAAATGCTTGTTACTGTTTCTATGATATATCCGAAATTACTGCTCCTCTATGTCTTAAATTTCTCACTGAGGTAACCTCGCATGTCCCTGATCCAACACCACAAGTTTCATCAGAATTTGTTTCACCATTTGGGATTTATGATCCTTTTCCCAAGGTGACCTGTTACAGGACTGTTCAGAACAGCGAAGTTGTACGGAATGACACGTGTCACTCGTTCATCTTCTGAGTCTGATATTCGGACCACTGAAATTAAATTCTGTACCCTTTATGGAACATCTTCATGAATTCCATTTGGACCTCTGTAGCTCAATATATTGCAGATCTCCCCAGATGTCCTGTTCAGGGATGAATTCTGGAATAGGCTGGAACCCTAACTTGGAGAGATCATATCTCCTGGAGTACAGTGAATCTGAGTCTGATTTTTGGATACAGGATTCATCAGGATTTTATAGTTGTCACCTGCAGTTTTCAGCTTCTGATACTTCACCAATCTCGGAATATAGCGACTGTACCAAAACATAGCATTTTTAGTATTTAGGGTTTCTCCTAGCTCAGGGTCAAACTAGGGTTTGACTTTCCTGGAGTTTTACCAAACCAAATTTCTTGATCCAGGTCTCTAAACTTCGGTTTTTATGAGGAGAATAACCCTATGCTGGTCTCACTCAAAAATTCATCTTCTGTAGAAATCCCTAATTTCCGCATCGAAGACTGAAAATGCTCGGAATCAAATTCTGCTTCGACAGAAAGATGCGCCCTAAGGAGGAGAGTTGTTCCACCTTAATTTTGCTGAAAATCTATGGAGGAAGATCCACAAACTAGGAAGCCCTAGTTCCTATAGCTGCACAATTTCTTCTTCTCAGGTTTGCTCTAATCCCATGTTATTTTTTCATCACATTAAGCTAGCATTATGATCTTAGGATCTTTTCACTGAGAGAATAACAAGCACAACAATAAAACATAAGAAAATCACAAGAGACAAGAGACACAAAGAGTTTTCCTCGGGGAAACCATAAAGGAGAAAACCCCACAACTTCCTTAGAGATAAATCAGCACCAAAACAGTAAGAGATCTCCCAACCGCAGTGGCCTTCTAGTCCCAGTATATTTCCTCCTCCACAAGTGTGCCTCACTTAAGAGAGTAAATGATGTGTGTGTTAAATAGAGAGTCTCACTCTCTATTTATATTCTTTCGTTCACTTGAATTGCATTTTCACACGTAGGCTCAACCTAATAATTACTACTTGTGCCTACACCTTAATTAGTGTATAATAACTCAAGTGCCCCGAAACTGTGGGGACTTACCTAATGACTTGATATGACTTGATTACATTATTAATCCTCCTGATCGAAACATCGGGGCATGACCACATGACTCAAATACATAATAGAAACATCCCGGAATAAACATCGGGTTACAATACATAAGATACATAGAAGAATACATTCCGAAGTTACATATACATCAACATGAAATTCAAGAAAGGGTCATCTCCAAGTGTGTTGGCCAAATTAACATGCAATAACAATCAGCTTTGGAAGGTAGTAAGCATAGATGGAAGGCTGCCCATTTTTCACTCCAGGATAGGGACCCTTATTGTTTTAGGAACTTTAAACATGCTATTTCAAGGGTCGAAGGATATGTGGGTTGCATAAGGAAGTGTGGAGCTAATTGGATGGGACTCAAGTTCAAATTTCCTCTTATCTGGTGGCTATCAAAACCATACAGGTAAGATTTATTTTTGACAAAGGCAGAAGAAGAGCAGTGTTGGAAATATTGGGTTGCCTACAATGGATTTCTAGAAACACAGGGATCACCTGAGCTCCCTTATAAATTTTCCTCTCTCCATGAATAGAGTATAAGGCCAAATTCAAATTCAAACTAATGGATATTGTTGCATAGGGACATGCAACAGGACAGTTGGGGGGAGATGTTAGGCACATAAATGACCCCTTTTTAACCACACTTGACATACTCTTTTTTCCTTATATTACCCTATTTTTATGCACCTAACAGATTTGTTCCCTTCATTTCAGCCCTAATTCCTCATAGGTATGATTACTTATTGTTTTATCTCATTAATGCTTATGATTGTAATAAACAGGGCTCCACCTCTTGAATTATGCTAATAAGTGGATTTTATGAAGATTGTTCAAAACGTGAAGGATACAGGTGCATCAGGTCAAGCGGTTTCTAGAGGAGATGAACATCTATTTCCAGCTGAGCCCACAGACTCCATATTTATAGGTGAAACACAGTCAAAGATCCTCATTCTATGCAAGCTGCAACAGCCAAGGCTGCAACAGACACAGCCTCAGCAGCGCGCCATTATTCAAGGGTAGTTGCAACTGACGAAGTAATTCTTGATCAGGTTCTGTTATTTCATTATCGGCTCATGCAATAGACTTCCTATATTCCTTCCTTCTATTTCACCCACAGATATAACATTGCAATGTAATAGGGTAGCCTGAAGATCGTAGATCTTCATGGCTGCCTGATATTAGTGGATAGATGTTATGAAGATTAATGTATAAATATCAGGGAGTATGCAGAGCCAAGGGTTTGAATTTAATTGATCTTATTGTATAAGCTGTGACAGAGACTGTACTTTTATTTTATGATCTAATACAAGGAGCAAGATTCATCTGATTTATGTGTTTTAAATTTTGTTAGTTTTCGGCGTCTCTATTCGAAGGCTGGGCCTGCCTTCCTACAGAGATTACAGAGATTAATTAAGTATTTATCTTCTCTGTCGTGTGGTGTGGATTTTACATTAGATGTATTCTTTTATAATAGATGCAACAATAATGATTTATTGTGTGTTCCTCAATTGATCAGTAATCGCATTTCTTGTAAGCTGCAGTAGAGTTGTGTGGCAGTCGACTATGTAGACTAATTTTCCTTATGCACTTGTGTGGTAGCTGTAATAGCCAAGCTCATCCCTAGTTTCTTTCAACCACAGTCTTTCTTGAGTTTTGCTAATTTAGTCCATTCACAGTTATAATTGTTGAGTTCAATTTCTGCATTTATGATTTCTAAATCAAGTTGGATTGAGATAATTATAATGGATCTTTAGATGGCCTGGTAATTTAGGATTTAACTTTCGGCAAAAGTAAATCTAGATGTTTATTTTATGAATATTTTATTTCTATATTAAGGTTGCAAGAAGGTATTTGTGGTTCTGCATTCTTAAGAAGGTAAATTATATTAAGTTAATCATGGGAAGATTTGGGTTGAATAGGAAGGTGGGATAGTTTGTTCAACAGTATCAGCTACTTAGTGTTTAAGCACAAATAGTGTAAAATTATCTTTGCAATAAAAAGACTTTCCTTGGTTGATACTTTATATTCAACATTCTGTATGTTGGCTTTAATTAACTTTAATATAGAGTGCTCAACATTTTGGCGCCGTTTCCAGGGAAGGTAATTATTAGACACCATAGTAGTTGCATCCAGTAGTTGCATCCATTCATCCTTCTTCAGTTTTTTTTTAGTTTACATGTTTTGGGTTGCATGAATACAAGAAGGGTACAGCGTGACATACCTACCACCCCCAGAACTCCCCAGAATACTAACATTGCAAGTGGTCGAGGTCGTGGATGAAATTCAGCCTTGGGAAGAAGAACATTCATTAACAATCTAGTAGCCAGAACCAATTACTCTACCGGAGCTCACCATCAGGGGTCCTCCATCAGAAGAAACCCAATTATTCCCAGGGTGGAAGCATCAGTTTCCACAATGGAGAACACATGGGAAGCTGCGGCACGCTCAGGTGTCCCTGCGGAGGAAGACAGAGTTAGTACTATGGGATCAGCTGACCAAGACTTGGTATATCACATTAACATGAAGGTGGTGACAAAAGAAGAGTGGACATAGTTCCATCAAGAATTAAATGATCCGTGGAAGCACAGAGAGGAGAGAGCAGAAGATGACATGAATAACAAACGTGATCCATAAGATCACAAAGAGGTGATGGGAAAAAATCATCATCATGAGGGTGATTCCTCACCTAAGGGGAGTGTTACCACACTCCAGTTCCCCATTCAACATCCAGAGAGAATATCCCCCATGAAAAACATATCGCCATCAGGTTTACCTTGTTTTCATGGAAAATCTGTAGAGGATCCGGATGAATTCCTTTTCAAGTTTGATATCCTCTGTCACAGCTATGATTACACTTCGAGTGAGAAAAAGTTGAAAAAATTTCCTGCTACTTTGAAGGATAATGCTTTGCATTGGTTCATGATCCTGGGTGGTGGAACTGTCACCACCTAGGACCGAATGAAACAGGTGTTCCTAGAAGAATATCAGGAGTACTGCAATACCAAAGATAAAAGAGAAGAATTGTTTAAAATGGTACAAAGGGATGATGAAAGCTTGGAAGATTTTGTTGATAGGATTTTGTACAATGTGCAGAGAGCTGGACAGATTAATATGGGGTTAGATGTGCTCAAGATAATCCTACTTTGTGGGATTAGGGAAGACTTCCTAGAAATGTTGAACCTGCTAGGAAAGGGGGATATCTCAAAGGAATCCTTTGAAAAGATTGTTGAATTATGCAAGAGCTATTCCAAAGGATATTCCAGGAACAACAAACGGGACAAATGGGATAAACTAGAACGAGATGTCTTTGATAGGACACAGAAGTTATCTAATGGAGGAGCCACCCAAGAAAAAATAGGTAATATCCTTGAGAATTTCAAGATAGAAATGATGAGCTCCATCTCCTCAGAAATAGATGTCCTGAGGGAAAAGCAGAAACAAGCAGTAGAAGATCTAACACTCAGTGTATTCTGCCCTAAATGTAGGAAGAAACATCCCCTGAAGGAGTGCCCACTCGATAAGGTAGAAGTGTGTCAGCTCTGTGAGTTGAACCATGATACAAAGGAATTCCCTTCACTACCGCAAATTAAGGTAGTTTTGCAGGAATCAACTCTAGATGTGGAACCAGCCTACTTCATTGCCTAGAAAAAGCCTTGGTAAACTCGAAATCAAGGTATGACTTGAGATTCATTTCCATTTTCGAATAACATGAATAATTGGAATAATATGCATCACATGAATACACAATTCCCTTCATTTTATTCCAACCATCAATGGTATCCTTCTCAACTTCCGATGCAAAATTTTAACTCCTCGAACTCTTGGACACAGTCACCAACTCAACAGAATTCTTGGTCTCCTGGGTGGAGGAACTTCCATCCAGGAAACTAGTTTCCCCATAACCATCCTCCTCAATAGTTTCCACATCAACCATACCCTCCTCAACAATACCCTCAGCTATATCAGCAGTATCAGCAATCACAGCTGCAACTCTGGAAAAATGATGCAACCAATATGCCTATATGACCACAACTTCCTGCTCAACCTAACCCCAACCGAAAAAATAAATAATTCCATCAATTTGAGACTGCCAACATGCCCACTTACTCCATTACTCTAGTTTCCTATAACGACATCCGCTTATGATCAGGGAGGGTAGTGGAGCCTTTGGTCATTGAGGATGTTCCATCCTCTGCATCTGAAGAAAGGATGAACCAATAGTACTTATCCAATGCAACGATTCCCATTATTGAGGGTGCTAAAAATACTAGCGAGATATCGGCTGAAACACAAGAAGCAACATCTATATATACAAAACCTACACAACTGGTTAGGGAACCACCATTTCCTGAAAGACTAACACTATAGAAGGCAGTGGAACAACCTCAATTTAACCTCTTAGGAGAGTTGAAAAACCTTTATGTCAAAATTCCACTACTGCAGTCCCTTCATGATGTTCCTATCTATGCCAAAACTGTTTGAGATCTGTGTACAAGAAAACCAGGAAGAAAACCCAAGGATCCTCCCACTGTTCATGTTATAGGGAAATTATTTGAATTAATAATGGGAAAAACCCTCCTGACCAAATACAACGATCCTAGGAATCCCACTATCACTGTGCAGATTGGGAGCATGTAGATACCAAACGTGTTGATAGATTTATGCACAGCTATTAATGTCATGACCATAGAAATTGTAAGAAAACTTGGGCTCACTAATCTCAGGCCAACTCCTACCATTCAGGAACTTGCAGATAGGTCCACCATCAAAATCGAGGGAATCTTGGATGACCTCATTGTCTCAGTTGATTCATGGGAATATTTGACTGACTTCTTGGTTCTACAACCCAAGTCACAACTAGGAGGACACCTACTGATCTTGGGAAGGCCCTAGTTAGCTACAGTTGATGCTTGCATCAGCTGTCGGTATGGGTCTATGACCATACCAGATGGGACCGAGATAAAGAACCTTACCCTCTATCCTCCAGCTCAGATGAGTCTAGAAGCTGAAACTCCATTATGGATGGAGCTAGAGGAAGAGGAGGGCGTTCAGCCATTGTTTATGGTAGGGAATGCCTTGACTTTCAAAGATGAAACAGAGGGATGATGCCATCAATAATTTCATCAGTGAACCCACTTCTGTCAATAAACAAATTTATCATATCTTGAATAGTACTCTAGGTGAAGAAGAACAAGAAAATATCACAAAGGAGACATTAGTCAGTGATACTCACATAGTTCCACTGTTGAAAAGTTCAAAAAGTGTTCCAGTTGAGATAGAGCCTAGAAAAACCCTAAATATCAATCCCAATCTTGCTCTGGATGAACATGAATGCCTAATCACTCTCTTAAAAGAACATAAGGGGGCATTCTCCTGGGAGTACACAGACATGAAGGGTATCCCTTCTAATCTGTGCATGCGCCACATTTATATCAAAAGTGATTTTCGGCCTGTGTGCTAGCCTCAACAAAGGATGAACCCCAATATTAGGGACATAGTGAAGGAATAAATTCAAAAACTCTTGGAAGCATGGTTTATATACCCCATCTCAGACAGCGAGTGGGTGTCTCCACTCGTGATAGTACCCAAGAAGAATGGTAAATGGAGAGTCTGTGTGGATTATAGAGAGTTGAACAAGGAACCACAAAAAGATCACTTTCCCCTGCCTTTCATCGACCAGGTACTTGACACCTTATATGGGAAGAATTTCTTCTCCTTTTTGGATGGGTTTAGCAGGTACAATCAAATCCATATTGATCTTGAAGACCAAGATAAAACCACCTTCACCTTTCCTTGGGGTACCTTTGCATACAGGGTGCTTCCCTTTGGCTTATGCAATGCACCAGCCACATTTTAGAGAGCTGTGATTGGCATCTTTTTGGAAATGGTTAATGATAGTATGGAGATTTTCATGGACGATTTTACCCCTTATGGCAAGGACTTTGAAGAGGCATTGAAAAACTTCGTAAAGGTTTTAACATGTTGTGAGCAAACCCAGTTATCTTTGAGCACTGAAGGAGTAGTGTTGGGGCACTTTATCTCTGTTGATCGTATCTAGGTAGATCCATCCAAAAATTACGGTGATTGAAAACATGCCCTCTCCTGGAACTCAAAAAGAGGTACGTAGCTTTTTAGGGCATGCTGGGTATTATATAAGATTTATAGAAAAAATTTCCAAACTAGCTTCTCCTTTATTTACCTTATTGATGAAGGATATACAGTTTGCTTGGAATGATGCATGCCAGACAACATTCACTGAGCTCAAGAACAGACTGTCTATAGCTCCTATCTTAAGTGGGGCCAATTGGGCTCTGCCTTTCCACATTTCTTTAGATGCCTCTGACACTAACATCTGAGCAGTATTAGGTCAGCACGATGGTCAAGCACCATATGCAATATACTACAATCAGTAAGAAATTGGCCCCTGCTGAACTTAATTATATTGTTACGAAGAAGGAATTTTTATCCATCGTTTACTCCATTAACAAATTTAGACACTACATCACTAGGTATTCCACCTTTGTACACACTGACCACTCAGCCATCAAGTACCTAATGAACAAAACTGTTACTAATGCTAGGATAACTAGGTGGCTGTTACTATTACAGGAGTTTGATATTACTTTTATTGGAAGGCCTGGAAAAGAAAATGTTGTTGCTGATCATTTATCTTGTTTTACTAACAGTGATAACAGCCTACCAATTGAGGATTATTTCCCAGATGAACACTTGTTTGTAGTTTCATCTCATTCCCCGTGGTATGCAGATGTTCCTAACTACTTGGCTACAGGGAAGCCTTTGGCACACCTGTCTAAAAGAGATAGAAGGAAGATTATTCAACAAAGTGCCATGTATTCCTAGATAGATGGACATATTTTCTACACATGTCCTAATCTTGATATCTGGAGATATGTAAGGGAGGATGAATTCTTCCATATATTGAAGGCCTGTCATGATGAGCCATGTGGGAGACATTTTGCATACATGAGAACAGGTCATAAGGTTCTAAGAATGGGTTATTATTGGCCCGTAGTTTTCAGGGATGCCAAGAAATATGTCCAGTATTGTGGAAGCTGTCAAAGAATGGGCCAACCTAATAGATTGGATGAAATTCCTCTTCTACTATAGTTGGTGGTGGAACCTTTTGAAAGATGGGCCTTATATTTAATTGGGCCTATCAATCCTCATTCAAAACAGAAATCTTACATTCTAGTTTGCACTAATTATATGACAAAATGGGTAGAAGCTGTGTCTTTGGCGAAGGCCAATGACCAGGCTGTAATAGATTTCCTGTATGGAGAAATATTTACTCATTTTGGAATACCCAAAGAATTAATCACAGATGGTGGACCACAATTTGTGTCACACAAATTTGAAACTTTGCTACATAAGTACCATATTCAGCATAGGATAACTTCACCTTACCACCCCCAGGCCAATGGCCTGGCGGAAAGTACCAATAAAGTTATTGAAGCTATTCTCACCAAAACAGACAGGAGCCATCATAGATACTAGGCTGACAGACTTCCTGAAGCACTGTGGGCATATCGTACTACGTGGCGCAATACTACAGGTTTCTCCCCTTATGACTTGGTGTATGGAAAAAGCATTGTCTTTCCCATTGAATTCGAAATCAAAACCTTGAAGACAACCATGGAAGTGAACCTAGATGTAACTAAATCCTAGAGGAATAGATTCAATCAATTGAATGAACTTGAGGAAAAACACATAGTTGTTGTGGATTAGACAACATTAATTCAGCAACAGAGATCCAATTGGCATGGAAGGTTCATCAATAAGCTGGTCTTCTGTGAGGGAGACTGGGCATTGTTATATGATTCAAGATTCAAAAGGGACTTTAAAGGTAAGCTACACACAATATGGTTAGGTCAATATCTAATAGATAGAGTGTTCGACAATGGAACAGCCCGCCTGGTCACCATCGATGAGAATCATGCACCATTATTCGCTAACGGTCACAGGCTGCGACTGTATCACAAACCAATTTCGAGGGACGCATTTGTTTCCTAGATAGCAGTTGATTCGGGATACCAGTTGGAGCAAGGGAAGGAATTTTTCTATACCCATGTCAATCTTTAGAAGGTCGTTGCGATTTCTAAAGAAAATCTTTGTACATAAATAAACTAATGCTTAGTTCCTTTTTCGCTTTTTTTTTCCTTTACACTTGATTGTTTTTTTAGAATCTGTGAAGGAATTTATTTAAGGAGCAATGGTTATGATTGGGCCTAACAACCATGAGGCCCTACGTAAATTTTTTTTTTGGAATATCTCCTTACAGAAAAAAAAATTTGAATGATGAACAACTCGACGCAGCTGCAACACTGCAACATTTGCCTACTTTTTCATCCCGTTGTAGCTGCAACACCGTAAACCGTGCCTATTTTTCCATCCCATCACAGCTGCAACACCATAAAAACCTCACCTATTTTCCTATTCCACAGCTGCAACACCATAAAACCTTACCTATTTTTCCTTCCCGTTGTAGCTGCAACACCGTAAAAAACTCGCCTATTTTCCCATTCCAAAGATGCAACACTGTAAAAACCTCTCCTATTTTCCCATTAGCAGCTGCAACACTGTAAAGTATCGGTCATTTTTCTGTTACAGTAGCCATGACTCCATTGAAATTTTGCCTACTTTTACTCTTTTTGGTGACTGCAACTCCACTAATTTGGCTGACTTTAACTATGGATTGTGGCTGCAACTCCTCTAGACTTGTCCACAGTCGAGCTGCAACTCCTTCAAATTTGTCTAGAATTTCTGTCACCCGTGATTTTTCCAACTCAGGTTGCCTTCACAGCTTTAATTATTATTCCATCAAGATCGACAAGACAGCTTTTTGTTTGACGGGAGAAGGATCATGGTAGCACGCACGTAATAATATTTGAATTTGAAGGTCGCATTGATACGTTGTATTACTCCGAGAAGTTACGGTTCATCCCATAATTACTGAGGTACGGTTTTGGTTATTTACATGATTAAGCATTAAGTAGTTTTGATAGAGTTAATCATAACTACCTTTTTATATCTTTCATTACACCCATACTTCATAAACTATCCATTCCCGCGATCTAATGGTTACTCAAATTTATTTCACAATCGCCACCCTTTCCTAATTTGGAGCAAAAATTTTACCAATGACTATATGTTGAACTTTTCGAATTTCCCAACTTCGACCTCCGTTGTTCATGCATGTCCTACGCTGAAATCTCCATTGTTGGATTTTTCAATTTGCTAAGCTGATACTAGAAGTTAGAAATAAACATAACATGGGTATCCCGGCCCATCATGAACCTCCAAACACACAGGCATTGCAAAAAAATGCTGTATTTTTCGCTATCTTTGAAGCAGTGGGCTAGACTGAGTTTTTACAACATCTTAATGGTTTTCATAGTGACACTGCTCTACAGTTTTCCTTAAACCTTACAGAAACCTACTCAGAGGTTAGAGGTTTGCGGATAGAATTTTCTAAGTCAATTGTAACTGAGCTTACCAGGCTCCCGTAGGTAGGAAGAGCTTGGTGTGGAAGAAGAACCCCCAATGTCGTCGCAGTACAGGACTTTTTGGTGGCAGGTGAACAATTTCATCCATCAGGATGGGGGATAGAATTACAATCATTGCCTCACCCATCGGACCAAGTGGTTTTCTTCCTCAAAAAGTATATCACCTGCGAAGATAGGTACCATACTGTCTATTATTCTGAGTTCCCACTACTGTCTCATTTGCGCCACAGAAATATACTTAATGTTCCATTTTTCTATTTAAAGACCTGCATCACATGGCAGGATTTGTCAGAGACGCTAAGCATCCATATTCTTCCCTTACCCATCATGGCCTCATTAAAATTTTAATCTTAATATCCCTAGCTTAGAGAAATCAAACATGGGAGCAATTTATCGGCCAACCTTAGATATCCCAAGGACCTATACCTTTTCCTGAGATTCCCATCAGAGAAGTAAGGGCACCTACACTTCTGTTGAATGTCCAATTGGAGGAAGAGCAGGAGGACCAGAGTCCCTCCAATTTAGTTGGGGGGGGAGCTAAGACAGAATCAGAAGAAGAGGAAGAATCAGTGGAAGATGTAGTAGCAGCAAACCCTATAGAGGAGACAGACAATTTTTGGAGATCCAACAGCTGAAACTAAAGCTGGAGCAGCATTGGATGCTGCGACAGTTGAAGCTGAAGCTGTGGTTACAGAAGAGAATACAGAAGTCCTCACCATCTAGTCCTCTCCTAAATGGAGGGGAACTTTAATAGAAGAAGAAACAAAGATGGTAGAGGAAAGAGAGGATGCTGAAATAGGTAATATTCCCTCTACGTCTACTACAGGGTTGGAAACCCTTGAACCTCGAAGGAAGAGAAGAAGGTCAAGAGAAGAAATACAAGCATCCCGATCAATGAGGAGAAGGAGAACGAGGTCAGTCACAGCAGTTGAAGCAGCGCGAGAAAAATGGGCAGATATTGAAGCAAACATTGAATTTCCCATTTTGAGACCAAGGACAAACAATGCTCCACAGGAACCTGTTGAAGAAGAACCTCAACTTGAGGGTCTTTTGTATGAAAACGGGTTACTAAAGGAAGAAGTGCAATTTCTTCAGAAGGAACTGGAAAATTGGAAGGATATATGTAAGAAACAGGTAGAGAGAATATTGCACTCACTGGTAGAAGCTGCAGACCGGTTAGAAGGATAATCTCCTGCTAAGGAGGATGAAGAAGTGGAGAAAGTAGTCTGCCCTGCGTGTGGGAATATTTTTAGTCAATCAGGTTATACAGTCATAGTGCGTGCATTTGAGACTCATAAACCTGCATCAGCAGCTGAAGAAGGACAAGAAGAACCTAATGCGAAATTAAGGAAAGAAGTTGAACCAAAAGTAGGGTCGATCCTTTATATAGAATTGGAAAAATTTGAGCAACTACAGCCTCAGTCATTAGAATTGATGGATCAGCCTAATAAGGGGAATATTGAAGCTAATCAAGGTGCTGTCACACAAGAACCAGCACCATCAGAAAAAAAAANACTACAGCCTCAGTCATTAGAATTGATGGATCAGCCTAATAAGGGGAATATTGAAGCTAATCAAGGTGCTGTCACACAAGAACCAGCACCATCAGAAAAAAAAAAAAATTGAATTTTCCATTCAAAAAGAAGCAGTTGAACCAGAGATTGAGGTAATTACTGATCCAAACTTAGAATTTGTAACGGTGACACTGGAACCATCTCAGGATACAGAGTTAGTGGAGGATCCCCAACAATAGGAAGATGAATTTAATTAGGATGTTGCTATACAAGAACCAACATCCTCAGAAATACTTATTGAAGCTCCATCTCAACCAAGAACAACTGATCTTGAGGTGGATTTAATCCCTGATGTGGAGCTGGGAGAAGATGAACAAATGCAGTCACAGTCATCATGGGACACTGAGGTATTTGGGGAATAGTTCTTATCTTTCGGGAGATATGGAACCAGAAGTAACTCAAGAGCAATTCTAGTAGCATGAAGAAATGGGGGGACAGGACACTGATCCACAAGAACCAGTAATCTTACAGCCCCCTGTCAAAGCCACGGGTGAAATCCAAATAGTTGTAGCTAAGACTGATGCAGATGTTGAAATTAAAATTTAGGAAGAAGTTATTACACAAGAACCAACCTCTTCACAATTGAATGCTGAAGCTGCTGAAGGATAATTTTGAGAAAAGAATGCTATCACACAAGAACCACATCCTCATAATTAATGGCAGAAGTACCCATACAGGATGAAGGAGGGGAGCTTCAAAAAGAGGATGTTGTTACACAAGAACCAGCATCCCCAAGAGTGGTTACAGAAGTGCTTATGTAGGAAAGGACTACTGAAACCTTAATAGAAGAAGATTTTGTTACATAAGAACCAACATCTCCGAGAGCAGTTGCAGAAGTGACTATGTAGGAAGATACTGTTGAAACCTTGATAGAAGAAGTTGTTACACTTCCAGTGTAGAATTTTCAAGGTGAAACATCAGATGGCAAGGTATGCACTCAATTTTCCCAAAAAATTGTCAATATGGACTTTGATGATGGGGAAAATGAAGGAGATAAAAGAATCCAGGGGCTAATCAAAGAACTCTCACTATTAAAAATGGAAGTGAAGAAATGGAAGAGGCAGGTGGATAAGTATAAAGAAGGAATGATCCCCCTCATTCACCATGAAAATACTATCAGAGAACTGAGGGAGAAATGAGTAGAAGAGTTAATGTTCCATAAATTACGATGGGAAGATATATAGAAAGAATTGAAGGAGCTGAAAAATTTCAAATCTATGCAGGTGGAGAAGGACCAATTGCATACTCTTTCCCAACAATTTTGAAGCACTAGAGCACCATCTCCCTCTTACCCTGTATTTTATTTTGAACAATTTATTTGGTTTAAATTTAAAGTAGTAAAGGAGGGTATACCTTATGAAATGGAAACCTCAGCCTAGTTTCTGGAAACTTTCATGGAAACTAATTTCGTTGAGCAGAACCGGCTTTGTGAACTTTACCTACATGAAATGGCTTGTCCCTTGGACCACCATTAGAACGCTACCCCTTACCTTAGATATTTTTAGCTGAGAGATTTTTCCTCCTTTGTTAGAAATCATGTGCAATGGAAAAGATCTTTCCAGACTTACTCTCACATTGAGGCCAGCACTAATCTTTGGGTTCGAAGTGAGCCTCAATCCCCTCACCTTCTCCTTACTCTGTAGCGACAAAGGCTTACATATTCCATCAAGACCTAGTAGATAGTTGAACTTTAAGAAAGGGTCATCTCCAACTGTGTTGGCCAAATTACCATGCAGCAACAATCAACTTTGGAAGGCAGTAAGCATAGATGGCAGGCTACCCCTTTATCACTACAGAATAGGAACCCTGTGTTAGTTTTCAGCATCTCTGTTCGAAGGCTGGGCCCGCCTTCCTACAAAGATTGCCGATATTAATTAGGTATTTATCTTCTATGTCATGTGGTGTGGATGTTACAGTATATGTATTCTTTTATATCAGCTGCAATAGTAATGATTTATTGTGTGTTCCTCAATTGATCAGTAATCGCATTTCTTGTAAGCTGCAGCAGAGTGGTGTGACAGTCGACTATGTAGACTAATTTCTTGAGTTTTTCTAATTCAGTCCATTCACAGTTATAATTGTTGAGTTCAATTTCTGCATTTTTTATTTCTAAATCAAGTTGGATTGAGATAGTTATAATGGATCTTCAGATGGCCTAGTAATTTAGGATTTAACTTTCTGCAAGAGTAAATCTAGATGTTTATTTTATGAATCTTTTATTTCTATATTAAGGTTGTAAGAAGGTATTTTTGGTTCTGCATTCTTAAGAAGGTAAATTAGATTAAGTTAATCATGGGAAGAGTTGGGATAAACAGGAAGGTAGGATAGTTTATTTATAAGTATCAACTACTTCATGTTTAAGCACGGACAGTGTAAAATTATCTTTGTAATAAAAATACTTTCCTGGGTTGATACTTTATATTGAATATTCTGTATGTTGGCTTTAATTAACTTGCATATAGATTTCCCAACATGTTTTATGTCACGCAGATTATTATTCAACTTCAGGTATGAGTGTTGTTAAAGTTTATATAAAATTATTTATTATTATCATTTTTATGGTTTTATTAATTAAAAATAACATTATCGAAGCATATTTGATGTATTAATTAGTTTGTATAATTGTTTACAGGTTTTATAATATTTTTGGGCCAAGTTAATATGCAAAATGCATTCAGCCTACTTTTCGCACAACGTATCCATCTCGTCATTCATCTCGTTGCATGAAAATCGTTGGTGGTTTTCCAAATGTTGAGATGTGTTGTTATACACTCTAGTCCTGAAGCACGCTAGAATATAGACACTCTATTATCCCTAGATCAATGCCCAGTGTATCCATCTCACAGCCCATCCTTTCATTCAGCACTCCGTCCAAATCGCCTATCAGACGGCATGCTGCTGAGAATTAATTTCAGGCATTTAAAATGGGAACCAGCTGCAAACGATCTTGTTATCCACACATCTGCTGATGGAGCTGTGTTCTAGATTGTTCGCCATCCTACATTCTCCTTTACTCACTACCACATCAACCATCCATGTGCTAGACTATTGCATTCAACCCATGCTCTAGAAGATTCTCTTGCATTCTCCTTTGTTCGCCATCAGTCGCCTGCTACATAAGGAAGGATCCTATTCGCCACCTCTATGGATCGTTCATGCTGAAGAGAAGCATGTGCGCCACCTTTGAAGACTATTTGCGCTGAAGAAGAGAGATGCTTATGCATTGGCTTATGATCAATTAAACACTTTAAAGATCAGCTAAATTTAGAGAGCAGTCGACCTCTAAAGGGTCGACTTTCTCATCCTTGTAAATCATTATATAAAGCAGCCTCTATGTTAGAGCTCAATTAGCTAGAAGAAGTCAGTCAATTAGTAGAGTTAGAAGAAGAATTCCTGTTGTAATTTGTCCTTGAACATTGTATTTTTGTTCTGTTATTTGAATAAAGAGTTGTATGTGTTGTTGTTGAAGATTGTGTTTGATTAAAAGTTACCCAGGTACCACCCCTAATTGCTGAGAGGGCCCCTCATCAACCAGAGGTTTCTTTCTCTTCTTGTTTATTTCTTTTCTTATTTTCTGTTGTAGTTAGTTTAATTCATAGTTTGTTTTATTATTTCTATAATGCAAGTTTATTTCTGAATTAGATAAATAGATTGCGTGCATAGTTTGCTTTCACTTCTGAATTAGATAGTTTGTTTTTATTTCATTTCATTTCTTGTTTAGTCTATTTACAAGTTAAATAAAATAGGTTTCTTTTGAATTCAGCTCTATTTGTTTTATTTCTATTTTAAATTATTAATTTATGCAATTTACAATCTAGTTTATTAATATGCATGATAGTTTCTTTTATGTTTCTGTTTATGAATTTGTTTGAATCTATTTCATTGTTAAGTTTGCTTAATAATTACGTTTAATTATTGCTTTATGCATTAGGTTTGCATCTGCACGAATTCAGCTGAAGATTAGCTCATTTATTTTATTTTTTACCATTTTGACTGTGTAGACTATCATTCGGACAGCCTATTCAATCTGTTATTCAACCACCCTTTCAGACCCACAATTCAGTCTATCATTCAACCCTTAGTTCTGTTTTGAGTGTTTTTTATGTATTTTAAGATTGTTTTTAATTATGTTTTGTTGATATCTAAATTATGTTTTGACTGTGATGTTTAGATATTAGTTTTGTTTAACATTTAAATTAAAACCTAATTGTTTTAGGTTATTTGTTGAAGTTTTATTATTTTCCCTTATTTTCTTTTTTCCTTGAATGTGTGTTATTACTAATTTTGTTTTATTGTTGTATTATTTTGTATTTGTGTTTCTAGATTTATTTATTTGGTTGTATGTGAGATTTAGTGTTTTCCTCAGTATGTTTTTAGGTTGTCTTTTTATGTCGTGTTATTATTAAAAGAACTTGTAGGATAGGACCTAGAGATATTTCTTTTATTAAGTTTTCTACTTGCTTCTTTTTAAGTTTTCCTTTATTAAGTTTTCTAATTTCTTGTTTTATTAAGTTTTCTAGTTGCTTATAAGTTAAGTTTTCCTTGTACCCTAGTTTCCCATTTTAATAGTCAACTATTGATTGTATTTCAGTTTAAAAATTATTTTCAATTGTTTAGTTTATTTCAGTCTAAATACTTTAATAATTGTATTTTAGGAGTTTCACTCAGTTTTTCATTTTGAAATATCTTTTGATCTTTTGTTTGTTAAAATATTTACACGAAACCCTCTACCTTCACATATATTTTGTGTCAACTCTAAGCTTACCAACCCTGGTTGATAATTAAAGATTAGGTGGATTAATTTAGACAATAAAACACCCAACGGGTCTGTATCATTATATTCCTACTAAGAACAAGAATAAGCATTATCATTCTTCATAAATCAAATCTACAATCCAAGTATCGAGACCATCTAATGGTCCACGAATTATGCTTACCAATACTCCAAATTAAATCCAACTATATATTATTACTACCAACTACTACCATGAAAATGTAATTCAATAAATAAATTATTCCACATAATAAATCCATTGTCAGTTTAATAAAACCAACCCTTAAATATCTACGAATCACATTATACATCGTATACCATAACAAAATCCCAACACATAAAATCAATCAAATGTTATGCACATCATGTATTAAAAACAAATATAATTGCACAGATGTCACAGGATCGATTCCTGTGGGCATTTAAACCCAAATGGCATCAATATAAATTTAAGCCCTCATCACCGAAAATGACCCAGGATCGATTCCTGTAGAGTCAATTTTTGTTTACAAAACCACAATAATGAATCTTGTAGGATTCGATACCTAATTTCTTCCTCATGTCGTAACCTTTCCACTAATCAAAAGCCACGCTATATTACATATATGCAGGTTGTAATAAAACAAACCTAAATTCTTTACACAGAGGTAGAAAAGACCCAATAAAATATCCACACTGTAATCTATGGCCTCGACCTCATACATAACCGAACAATCAATTAAAATTACCAATGCTACAAAACCTGTTAACGAAATAACAACAACGACAATTACCATCGAAGGGTTACACCCACAATCGGCCCTTATATCGTTAAAAATGCATCATAAACACAAACAATAGGTCTAAATCCAATATGCTATTGTAGTTCTAATGGCAATAAATGCCAATTCCATATACGGCATGGCCCCAAATCCATAATGTTGTCATGCATTCACCCATGCAACTAACCCAAGAAATGTTTGGGAAACCACACAGTCCAATAGGAATAATAACCATGAAATTAACACAGTATGAAAATGTAGCATGTATATATAAACACAATCTTTACAAAATCATGAAGGAGTCTCGTAGTCATTCAAACCCAGCCATTGCACCATTGCAAGCAATGGTGTTTCCTGCAATGGTGTTGCCACCAGTAACATAATCAAACCATTATTTACAAATACTCAAGAGCCTGTCGAGAGTTACCCAGGCCCTTTTTTCCACATAGAGTACCAATTAATAAATCCCAATACATTTAAAGTTCATGCCCAAAGGAATTAAAAACCCCAACAAGCAAAACCCCAAGCCTATCGCATTATAAAATATAGTGTCATTAAGTTACTGTCAAACCCCATCCCAAAACCCAGCCATTAGAAACCAGAGACAAGTAATCCAAACCCACGATGAGCAACAAACTCTGTCATAACCATGAATCAATGAGGGAACAAGTAAACACTTGTACAGTAGGCTTACCCGAATGGGTATGGCTTTTCCCACAAGCTATGACCCACGCATATTCTCTCCACCCCTGCAACCCTGCAACAGAGAAGAGCCATGATGAGAAGTATGTATAATATAAAAACCAAATCAACATATGATGCTAATCAAATAGACCATCCACATACCTGTCAAGCCATCGAAATTGCATTCCTTCACACTGCGCAGGAGCAGAGCACAAGCAGCAATGCTGTGAATAAACCAAACTATCACTTGGGACAAGCCCTAAGCTTGGTTTCCACTCTTCCCAAGGCGCATTGATGTCGCCACCCTGGACTCCATTAACATGCACAAAACCCATATTCCCTATAGTTCTTCCCACTATGTTAAAACTTGTGCCAAATCAACGTGGATTGCATAAACCCCACTTTGCATTGAATAAATTAGGCTTTAAGCCATAAGTCCATGGCATATGAAATATGCCATGGAGTGCTTTAAGCCAAGGTTTTTACAAATGTATTATACCAACCATAAAAACCATACATTAAAACTATGTTAGAGCTGGACCAAAGCCTTAAGTATCTAAGACCATAATAAGTTTGTGTCATGCAAATAGTAAGTGCAGTAGTGACCACGTCACTATCATAAAGTTTCTAATAATAACAATAGCAATCAGTGTAATGTCACTAGGATAGATCTGCAAAGGTGAGCGCTAGTGAATAAAACAGCCAGCATTGTTCATTAGGCTTTATAAACAAAATTCTTGTCACCAAGTGAACCTGCATGCAAGGAGGACAAAAATGCATTAGTTTGTTAGAACTAGGTAATCCCAATGTGACAAGTAGAAATTGTTACCTCTCAGGTGGTTATAAGGGAAACTAGTCCCACCACTCCACCCGTTTGTTTCCAAGGACAAAGTTAAGTTAGTCATGTATACGATAGTAAGCACATGTTATAATCAATGAAGTACGTAATCAAATAACTAACTTACACATCAATGCATAACCATAGAACATCATAGTAATCAACGTTATGACAATGTAAGTAAATACAATAATAAACACATCTAAAAATATGGAAGCAGGATGTAAGAACAGCTTATGACTTTATAGTACAGTAAACAAAGTACGACACATTCCGCACAAGTTCCAATAATGTCCAATATAGGTAGTTTTGACTAGCCTGATAAAAAAAAAATTCAATTTTTTGGGACATTACAAGTGGTATCATAGCCCAGTTTCAACACTAAGAGACCAAATGGGCATACCAGACATTCATTGCAACGAAAATAAAGCATGTTTTAAAATTTTGTTAACTAACTGAAATTTTTCATGTTATTAAAATTTGCAATTTCAGGAATTTTAAAAGAACAGTTCGGTTCATGAACATTGAAGAAGATAACAGCCGGAAAGGGAAATTGAATACCCCCATCTAGGAAGCAGAACTAGTGGTGGAACTGAATTCTAATCTGATGAAAACCATACAAAGTATTCAAGCATACTTATGAAGTTTCATAGATGATAATTCGAATGAAAGAAATGAACAACAAGCAATTAATGAAGCATTGCGGCGAAACATGATAGGAGGAAGCCCATAGGGAAAACCCACTCATTCCATAAACAGGTTTAAGAAGGAACCTTATCATAAACAGGCTAGAATCCCAAGAGAAGAAGGGAAAGAGGAACATACCCATGAAACTCCAGAAGGAGATTATCATAGTCCTTCCAGTGATAACTCTCTTTCTCCATGTAGAAAGAAACAAAGAAGTGATGACAATCTCCAAGAGGAGTTCAGGAAAATAAGAGCCCCAACCTATGAAGGAGAGGTGAAAACGGGGGAGAAAGAGGAAGAATGGATATTGAGTATGAGAAAATATTTTCGAGTTCATAACTACTCTAGCGAAATGAAGGCTTGACTGGCCATCTATAACTTAAATGGAAAAGCAGCAAGATGGTGGAGAGACTTGAAGCATAACAAGAAAGATGAGGTAAGAGAAATACGCTGGAGAAATTTCCACAAGATTTTTCAAGAAAAATATATGTTAGAAAGATTCTTCGACATAAAAGTGAAAGAGTTTCATGAGTTATGTATGGGATTCATGATTATGGATGCTTTTATTAACATATTTTTAGATTTGTTACATTATGTGTCATACATCAAAGATGAGAAGGTAAAGATCCAGCAATTTTTAGGATGTCTTCCTCCCAACTTTCGGGAAAGGATTGAGTTTGACATGCCTAAAACCTTGGACACCACATTGCACAAAGCTAGGATTTTCTATGAGCATGGGCAAATAAGGCAAGAGAACCTAAACATAAATAGAGATAAGTCTAAGAACTTCTCTGACAACTAAAAACTGGGTTATAACCCACAACCGTACAGAAAACAGAACAACAGTTTTCCAACGAACAAGAACTTCAACAAATCAGGTACAAAGCCCTATGTACCAGCTCCAAATGTTAACAAGATAGTAGCAACTGGGGGATCCAATGCTACCCCACTAAAAATAAAATGCTAAAAATGCATCGGGCCTCATTATGCCTAATATTGTAAGAACAAGACCAATGGGGTCTTGCAAAACTTACAAGAAGAACCAACGATAGAGGACATAGTTTGAACATCATGGATTTATGCATCCTTGGATGGCCGACAGGCGGACCATCAAGCTACCATGGTTGAGATAGAAGGTAAAATATTAAACACTAATATTTCAATACTGATTGACCCGATTGCTTGCCATAGCTATGTATCGCCTAAAACTGTTGATGAATGTAAACTAGGTAAAGTAAAGCATGATAAACCTTGGCTGGTACAATTAGTCATAGGCATGAAATGGAAATTTTTGGAAATAGTTAAATATTGTGAGGTAAACCTGAATGGTTTTCCTACAAAAGTAAACCTAAAAATCCTACCCTTAGGATCATATGATATAATTATCAGCATGGACTAGTTGGAACAACACCGTGTCATGCTCGATTGCTTACACAATTCGATCTTGTGTACATATAGCCAATGGAATCAAGTGAAGATTCAAGGCGTACCAAATAAAGTTTCGATAATGAAGATATCTTCCTTACAAGCAAAGAAATGCATTACGAAAGGCTGCAAGTTGTTTGCAGTGAATATCCGAGACATAGAGGCTGAGAGAGAACAACACATAGAGGAATTTCCTGTTCTTGTATAATTCAAGGACATATTCCCTGAGGAAATATCTGGATTACCTCCGAAACAATACTTAGAATTTTCCATAGAACTAACACTAGGATCAGTTCCAGCTTCAAAAGCCCCTTGCCGCATGAGTGCACCAGAGTTGGTGGAACTCAAACTGCATCTGTAGGAGTTTATAGAGAAGGGATATATCTGACCAAGTGTGTCCCCTTAGGGAGCACCAATACTTTTCGTAAATAAGAAGGATGGTACGATGTGGATGTGCATCGATTACCGTTAGCTCAACAATATGACTATGAAGAACCAATACCCACTCCCTAGGATCGATGACTTGTTCAATCAAGTAGGAGGAGCCAAGATCTTTTCAAATATCAACCTGCAATCCAGATACCATCAGGTACGGATTCACGACGAAGATATTCACAAAAACACCTTTCGTACAAGGTACAAACACTACAATTTTGTAGTAATTCCGTTCGGGTTGACCAATGCACCCACGAAATTTACGTGTATGATGAATAGTATATTCAGTAAATATCTGGATAAATTTGTTTTGGTCTTTATAGATGACTTCCTAGTTTACTCTAAGAGTAAAGACGAACACGAGGAACACCTTCGCATAGTACTACGATTGTTATGAGAACACCAGCTTTATGCCAAGTTTAGTAAATGTGTTTTTTACAAACCACAGATACAGTACTTGGGTCACATTATCTCTGAGACAGGGATAGTTGTGGACCCAGAAAATATTAGATCCATAGAAGACTAGCCTACCCCTACTAGTTTCACTGACATTAGGTCCCTTTTGGGATTAGCCATATATTATCAAAAGTTCATTGAGAACTTCTCGAGAATAGCTTGTCCCATGACTGCTTTGCAAAAGAAGGAAAATAAGTTCTTATGGAAAACCAAGTGCAAGGAAATTTTTCAAAAACTTAAGAAGCTTTTGACAACCATGCTGATACTATGAATTGTGGATCCCGATGGGGATTGCATTTTTTGCATGGATGCAAGCAAGGAAGGACTTGGAGGATTCCTATTGCAAAATGATTATGCGATCTGTTATGAAGAGTCCATGTGTTTGAACATGGGTCTCTCTTTTAAAAACCACAACCAATTTCCAATACACCAAGTGGGCAGCCTTGGAGGGTCTTCCTAACCCCAATTATTTAAGCAAAGAATTCTACAACCAAAGGACGGGGATCCATCATGGGCCTGTCCTAGCACATTTTTCGAGGTATGGCCTATCATAATGAAACTTGTACTTTCCTTTTGCAGAAATTTTGAGACAAAATCCTTGTGACATAATATGGTTGTGTTTACAGTTTTTTTCACAAAATGATGAGACAACCCTACTGGTTCTATGTTTTTTGAGTTTTGATAAGCGAGTTGAGAGCCTTGGCATGAAATACAATGTAAGTTGCATGCATTTATGGTTTTATCCCCATTTTGAAAATTACAAGAAGGATAACATATGTTGCAGATTTTGGTGGTGTATGAAGGTTGCAGCAAGCCAACAAGATCTGAATATTGCATAAAATTCATTGTTTCATCCTTGCACATGAACTGAGATGGTGTGGTGTTGAAAGAGTCCATTTTGACACTTAGTCAAAAAGTAGTCATGTTTATAGTTAAAAGTACTAGAATGTTAAGACAATTTTGATGATGATGGATGCTTGAGTTTGAGTAGCATACCCAAAGAGGACCTTTGCCACTAATTGTGAGAGAGTCCATTTTATGCCATTTCCTTGTGTGAGAGATTATCCTTTGTAAAAGGATATCGTTCAGCTCATTTCTTTATAGGAGAGACATAGCCACATGCTTGTGATAATCAACTCTTTACATATGAGAGCATCTCTTCAATACTACCACTTGTTGTGGGAATTATACTACCACTTGATGATGTAAGAATTCATCCCTTTGTAAAGGAGAGTATCTTTGTATAAGAGAATGAAGCGACTACGCAGTTGAGTGGATCTTGGAGACATAGATAAATATTTGGAGAGATTCATTATCAATATGGTTTGCAATTCATTAAGAGATGATATATGACACTAACAACACATTCATAAAGTTGAATATGCAAATTGGATTCAAGTCTTAAATTGTGAAGAACCTCCTGCAATAAACAATGAGAATGCACGATATGACAGAAATAGTGGAGCACATAAGAGATTTTATTAATCGTAGGCCACTTCAAGGGGGAAACCTCCTTTGAGCAAGCTCAATACAAAATAACTCTTCGATACCTTAATTGGTCTCAACACTTACTTATATACTAAGTCTAATATAAACAATTATTACTCCCCATGAATGTGGGATAATGAAACATACTAACTATACAACTTAACAGCTATTACTCCCCATGAATGTGGGATAATACAACATACTAACGGGAGGACTTACAAAGCATATGCGTCTGTCACAATATACTAACAAAATAAACTTAGGAGGGTTGAAATGGGTTCTTAACATCCCCTCCCTCTTAGAAAAGCTTTGTCCTCAAAGCTTTAGATGTGGAAACTATTGTTGATTCTGAATGACTGGTTCCCATGTAGCATCCTCTGGTTGCATGTCGTTCCACTAAATTAATGCCTCTCTAGTGGATCGAGAGAGAAGTTGAAGAGTGATCCTATTAAGGATGGTATTCAGCTTGAAAATGATGGATCCTTCCTTATCCAGTTCCAATAAGACACTTTTTGCTCCGATGTTGGTGCCAATAACTTTCTTGAGACAAGAGACATGAAATATTGGGTGATCGTGAGAAAAAGGAGGAAGATCCAATTTATAAGCAATGAACCCAAGCTTCTCAAGAAACTTATATGTACCATAGAATGTTGGAGCCAGTTTATGATGCCCTTTGAGTTTTAGGAAGGATTGCTTGTAAGGCTGTAGCAGAAGAAAAACCATATCACCAACTTGAAAATAGCGCTCAGAACAGTGGTAACCTGCTTGGTGTTTCATTCGGTTTCTTTCCATGTGAATATTTTCTTATAAAATGTGAAGAATTTGATCTCAGTTTCGGATAACCGTGTCAACTTCTAGAACTGGTGAAATACTGTGGGGGTATGGAAGGAGCACTAGAAATTCCTGACCATAAACTGCTTCATATGGATTCCTTTTAAATGCAGTATGGTAGGAGGTATTGTACCACCATTCAGTGAGAGGGAGCCACTTTTCCCAATGATGTTGTTGTTTAGGGGTGAAGCAATGAATAAAATTTTCCAAACATTTGTTGATAACTTCATTTTGACCATTTGTTTGTGGGTGATACCCTGAACTCATCTTCATTTTGGTGCCAGTGTGGAGAAATAGTTCTGGCCGAAAATGACTTGTGAAAGTTGCATCACAGAAGATTTGGTCCATGAAAATATGTGCGACTGAGCAGGCGACATATGGATGGTCGAGGGTACAAAAATGAATATATGTGGAGAGGTGATCAACCACAACCAAGATCATTATCTTCCCTCTAAATGTAGGGATCCCTTTAATTAAATCCATCGATATATCTCTATGAACCCGTGTAGGGATGGGCCTGATGTTGGGAGGGATGCGTACAGGAAGGAGAAGAATACGATTCTCACCTGTTATTGAAGTTTTAAATTCCATTAGTTCAACAAAGACACATGCATATCGATCCAAAATTTGTTGTAGAGCCAAGGAAGTAGTGGAGACCGCTAATGGTTGCATCTAAATGGAATGGAGCTAAGCGATGACACCATGTGAATTCTTCTTAAGGAGATTTTCCATGTGATGTGAACTGCTGATTCCAAGAGACCCTGGTTGTAATCCCTTCAATGTGTTTTTTTTTTCATTAACAAAAAATTGCATCCATAGTTTAGCAAAATCCCATAAGATGGGTCCAAGTCGGTGTAACCATTGAGTGCCCAAAATCACATCACATCCTCCTAAGGGCATGGAAAACCTGTTAGAGTGCAAGGTATAATCTCCAATAGAGATACGCACATTTCAAAAAATTTCCTTTCAAGGTAAGGTGCCCCCATTGGCAATCATGACTTTAAAGTTGGAGCAAGGATAGAGAAAATAATCATCATGTTTAGTGATCTGAGAGCCAATGAAGTTATGGGTGCTACCAGAATCAATGAGTATTGTAAGAGGTATATTCTTGAAGAAACCCTTGACCTGCATGGTTTGTGGGGTGGTGACTCCAGATAATGCATGGAGAGATATCTCTGTATGTTTGTCATGAGAAGGAGGGTCAATAGGAGGCTACTAAATGTTGACCTGATCATCTATTGGATCCTAACTAGTTGCACAAATTTCAAGTGTAGGCGGAGAAGCCACATCCAAGAGATGGGGATTTTTCTCAGCACGTTGATGTCCCCAGGTGAATTTCTCATCATAATTATGACAAACCCCTTTTTCCCTACATTCCCACATCTCGTCTTTAGACAAATGCTTGATAGGAGTGGTTCTAGTAACTGGCAAGATTGGAGGTCTTTGGGAAACCATATTTCTGAATGGATCAAACGTGAATTTGGAGCATTGTAGAGCCCTAATCTTGTCTTCTGCCAACTTATCCAACCTTAGGATTTCCATCATTGTGTTGGGAAAGAACATTTTAACCTTGTATCAGGTTGTATCCTTCAAACCACTGATAAAACCATTTTTGTAGAATGCATCAGACAATCCTTCTATTTGCTTGACTAATTTCTCAAATTTTGTCTGATACTCTCTCACGGTGCCAGTCTGGCGAAGTTTGGTGAGTGCTCCTTTGAATTAATCAAAACCACTTGGTCCAAATCGTTGCAAAAGGAGTTGGAAAAAATATGTCCATTGTGGCTCTTCATGATCCTTGATGTACCAACAGAACCATTGAAGGGCTTCATGTTCCAAATGAAAGGATGCAAGTGGGACTTTGGTGACATCAAAATTGTTATGCATATTAAACTATTGAACTCTTCCTTGTATATCCATCCAGCTGGATCATCACCATTGAAGTGAGGGAAATCAATCTTTGGCCCTGTAATGTCCCCTTTTTGGAATTTTTTTTTTTAAATGCCCAACTTTCCAATTTTTTCTCATTTTTGGCTCTTGACTAGTTTTGATGCCTAGACCTCCAAATTGACCCAAATGATTCAAACGTTTCTCTGAAGGTACATGACTGATAATATAACTTAAATATAATTCTCATGTATTTTTTTGACCTCCCAATTACATATAAAAACTTTTTTAATTTTTTGTTCAAAGTAGGAGTCTTTACTAGCAAATTGGGGCTCCAATTCCCCCCGGGTAATTGCCGGAAATGGCTTCACAAATGATCCCAAAGTCACTTGAATTTATTAATAGAGGCTGGGTATGTATAAGGGACCTTTTCAAAGTCTCATATGCATCATGGTTCATTTTATACAGGTTGTTATGACTCTTTCTAAAACAACTCCCAAGTCACAATTTCGACCCTTGGGGAAACTGCACCAAATCTTCTCCCAATGCAATAAAAATGAGTAAAATGGATTCCAATTCTTAAGTAATAAAAATTAGACTTGAAATAAACATTAATTACATTCCATACATCATACATTTATCAGAGATTCATTCCTCCATTCTAAATAATAATCATTACCATGGCATCTATCAAAATAGAGTGGAAATGGTCATTGTTTGCTCATTAAAAGTCATTTTGACATACAACTCTCAGGAATTTCGACTTGAAAATTTATAAGAATGAATAACAGAGAATATTTAAATGATTCCAATAATAAATGTACAATTAAATTCTCTCCCAATCCGAAATCATCAGCATTACAATGGTTCACAACAAGATAGTGGGGAAATGACATTATTTCTTCATTGTTCAACATTTTTACATGAATTCTTTTGGGTATTTCGACATGAGAGTATTATGAAAATTAAATATATATGATATAAATCATAACATAATATAATGGTCATTATAATATTCCCCAAAGATATCAATAGCTCACCCAAAGCGCAATCCCTCCATTGGCATGAATATGGTGTGAAAACTGGAAATAGTTGAGAGAGAGTGTTGCAATAGAAGAATCCACATGATTTATTGTAGCTTACACATGAAAATAAGACTCCATTAAATCTCCATGAAATATCTAATTGGCCTCTCCAAACACCAACTAGGATGGAAATCTCTCACCCTCGACATTAACTAAGGCATGAACTAGTCATCCACTAGCTCTCTTTCTTCACAATAGAAAATTTCACAAATTATCAAAAAGCTTCTTTTCATGGATGATACCTGTATTTTATAAACATTATTGGTATTCTAAGGTTCCAAATCCATCCATAAAACAAATCCAAGTTTAATTGGTGTGGCTACTCATGCTATGTCATGTGGCCTCTCTCTTCACCTTCCCTCTTCTCCCAAATTTGAGTAGGAGCCTCTTGGCCTTCTCCAACTCCAAAATTCAACCTCCAAGATGCTCTATTCAGGTATAACATTTCATTATGTTATTATTTCAGCCTTCATATCTGACTTGTGTCATAATTGTCATATAATCTCCATCATTGGTGTCATAGATGTCATAAATGTAAGGGGAATCTAGCCAAGTGTCCATGAAACTCCCATTTGGCTCTTCCTCTCCCATGTAAGTTACAATTCATCCAAAATTATACCTATTAAGTATATTTACAAGTATATTAACCTCATAAGCCATCCCAAAACATTAGTCTTCCCATAGATTCAAAATTACAAGAGGAGGATGCCATTTAACATACGAATTCTAGCTTGAGTGGGCCCCACAGTCTCCATGTGTCTCCATTCTCCATATCCATTTCATTTTTCACTTGCATTCATTTAATTAACTCCATTAAATAAATATTTATTCCTTTTAATGTCTAAACACCATTTATTTGCTCCCTTATTAACTCCCCAATGTTTCCACCCAACCTAGGGAACTAGTAGGATTGATGGAATTTTCCCACTATGCAATTATTTGAATAGGGACATTACAGTACTCCCCACCCAATATTTTTTGTTCTCAAGAAATTTAATATTTGGATGTTGCAAAATATTCTCCTCTTCCCATGTGGCATCTTCACTTGGTATATCTTTCCATTGCACCAAGTATTCTTTGATTGTTCTGCTCCTTAATCTTCTCTCCCTTGTCTTCAAAACTTTTTCAGAATAAGTGTGAGTTGTCCTTCATAATCCAAAGGAGGGAGTGTATCTGAGATGAAAATTTGCTTACCAATAGCTTTCTTGAGACAATAAACATGAAATAAATTATGAATTTTACTCCCTTCCGGAAGTTCCAACTCATATGCTACTTCTCCAATTTTATGGATTACCTTGTAGGGCCCATAGTATCTTGGCTTTAGATTTTCTGCTCCATTTATTTTGAGGGATACTTTTTTGTATGGATGCAACCTCAAATACACTAAATCATCAACCTGAAATTTCCTTTCCTCTTTATGTTTATCGGCATATTGTTTTTGCTGATTTTGGGCAACCTGCAAATTGTCTTTTAAAAGCTTTAAAATTTCTTGGCTGTCTTCCACCCATTCTTTAGATTTTGGAGCCCTACTATCACCAAATATCATATCAGAAAATTTAAGTGCATCATAACCATATAATGCTCTGAAAGGAGACATCCCTATTGACATGTGAAAGGTGGTGTTGTAGCAAAACTCACTCAAGTGTAGCCATTTGGTCCAAGCTTTTTGTTGTTCTCCCACATAGTTTCGGAGGTACCCTTCCAACCATTTATTCACCCTCTCTATTTGTCCCTCAGTTTTTGGATGGTAGCTTGTACTTGGAGTCAATTTATTTCCCACCAATCTGAAAATTTCTTGCCAAAAAGCACTCATGAATCTACCATCTCTATCACTCACAATGCTCTTGGGGAGCCCATGCAATCTGAAGATTTCTTTGAAAAAAATATCAGCCACTTGTGCAGCACTAAAAGAGGATGTAACAGAAAATAAATGAGAAAACTTAGTCAATATATACACTACCACATATATGCAATCCTTTCCCAAAGATTTGGGAAAACCGGTGATGAAATCCATTGATATATTGTCCCATTTTTGCTCTGGAATGGGCAATGCTTGTAATAAACCAGAGGGGTGTGTGAGTTCTGATTTGTTTTGCTGACATAAATTACATTCATTCACATACCTCTGAACATATTCCTTCATCCCTTTCCAATATAACCTTTTCCTTAGTTTCCTATAGGTTTTGAAGATCCCCGGATGACCTGCTAGTGGGGAATCTTGTGTTTCGTGCAAAACTTTGTACTTAAGATTTGAATATCGAAAAAAATAAATTATGCCCTTATAATATATCAGCCCATTCAAAATTATGTAGTTATCATCTCCCATGAGTCCATCTAATACATCACAAGCAAACTTATCTTTGGCATATTCAACTAGTAGCATGTCTTTCCAATTTTTAGCAATGTCCATCAGAGAAAAATAAGGTCTTCAAGATAATGCATCTGCTACAATGTTATTCTTTCCTTTCACACATTCAATATCAAAATCATAAGCTTGTATCTTTCTTACCAACTTTTGTTTCCTTTCGTTTATATCCTTTTGGGTAAGGAAGTGTCTTAGACTATTTTGGTCAGTTTTCACCACAAACTTGTTGCCTACCAAGTATTGTCGGAATTTGGCCAAGGCATGCATGATGGCCAACATATATTTGTCATTTATGGAGTAAATATTTTCATGAGGCTGCAAATTTTTTCTCTCAAAGGCTATAGGGTGTTGGTCTTACTTTAGAACAGCCCCTACTCCTTCACCTGAGGCATCACATTCAACAACAAAAGGCTTAGAAAAATCAGGTAATGCAAGTATGGGACAACTACTCATTACCTCTTTCATTTTTTGGAAGGCCTTTTCAGCCTCTTCATTCCACTTGAAATAATATTTCTTAGTCAAATCAGTGAGTGGAGAAGTCAACTTGGAGAATCCTTTCACAAACTTCCTGTAGTATGTATATATTCCAATGAAGCCTCTTAATTTTGTGATGTTTTTTGGTGATGGCCATTCTAAGATAGCCCTGATATTTTCCATGTGCACTTTAAATCCATATTTCCAAATAATTTTCCCAATATATAATAGTTCTTTCATCCCAAATTCACATTTAGACATCTTAGCATACAAAGATTGTTCTTGCAAAGTTTTCAACACAATCTCTAGGTGTTGCAAGAGCTCTTCCCAAGTTTTACTGTAAATGAGAATATCATCAAAGAAGACTAAAACAAACCTTCTAAGATTATTGCAAAATATTATATTCATACATGCTTGAAATTTAGCTGGATCATTAGTCAACCCAAATGGCATAACAAGAAACTCAAAGTGACCATAATGACATCGAAAAGCGGTCTTTTGCACATCTTTTTCGTTCATCCGAATTTGGTGATAACCGGATATAAGGTCAATTTTGGAAAATTATTTAGCTCCAAATAGCTCATACATGATCTCATAAATCCTAGGGGTAGGATATCTATTTTTGATGGTCTTCTTGTTAAAATATCTAAAGTCTATGCGCATCCTCAAAGTTCCATCTTTTTTTCTTTACCAACACTACTGAAGAAGCATAAGGGCTAGAGCTTGGTCTAATGAGTCCCAACTCTAAGAGTTATTGAATGGTATTCTCAATATCATCTCTGAAATTATTGGGATGTCTATAAGGTGGTATCTGAATGGGTTAAGTACCCTCCTCCAAAACAATGTTATGCTCAAACCCCCTATCAGGTGGTCTACCATGTGGAAGATCTCTAAAAAAAAATTCATATTTGTGAAAAAGTGTCTCTATCTCCTTTGGGTGTTTAAAGACTCTGATTTTTGGCTTGGAAGAGGTGATATAAAATTCAAAATCCCATTAAATATCACCATGCCTCAATGTACATCTCATACTATTGCAATTTACTACCTGTTTTGGGTAAGTGTGCTGCCCTCTCACGACCCTTAGTACCCCTGTTGAATCTTGAAATTTTATTTCAGGAATTTGATAATTTACTAAATGATCTCCTATATAATACATCCATTGTACTCCCAATGTTACATTAGTATCAGCAACATCAACCACATAAAAACTATCAACAAAAGTATAGTTACCTATGGTGACTTGCCGCTTTGGAACCCATGTTTTGCATTGCATGGTGTTGTGACTTGGAATGACAACTATGAAGCCATCGAATGGTTCATTTGGTATCCTTATTTTCTCCACCATATTTTCATCAATTAAATTATGTGTAGATCCTCCATCTACCGAAACTGAAGCTCTTTGTCCCAATACCACACCCTTGCATCGAATTGTGTGATGGCGAGGAACTGTTGAAGGTACTGTCATTCTTGATTTTTTCGGTGAAGGCTTATTTTCTTCTTGTATTTATTCTTCAGCTGCTTTCTGATATGCCTCCTCTTTATCTGAAGTGTGCCCCTCTTCATCCATACCCCCTTCCTACTCATCATTATCAGAAAATACTTCTATGTATTGAGCCTTTCCTTTAGCACATTTATGCCCCGGTGCCCATGGTTGGAAGCATGTGAAGCACAATTTTTTCCTTCGAAGTTCATCCATGTTTTGTCCTTATTTCTTATTATTTTCCAATGTATCCTTTTTCCAAAACTTATTATCAGGTGCATCCTTTTTCCAAGGCTTTCTTTCAAATTTTGAAGTTAGGCTTGGGAGGAAATATTGTTCTAGGAAGCACATTTTGAAGATCTCTAGTCAAGCTCATTGCATCATTTAAGTTAGTAGGCTTGTGGGATTTGACCAAAAATTTTAAGGGCTCTACCAAAACTTCAGTGAAAATCAATACTAACCTTCCCATAGATACATCAGCCACCTTAAGTGATAATCTTTGGAATTCCAACATATATTCAATAGGAGTCCCTACCTGCTTCAATTGTGCTAGTTCTTTGAAAGACAATTCTGGATCTTTTTGCTCAAACCTTTCTAATACCCTGTCAATAAATTCCCCATATGTTTTAACCTGATAATGACCCAAGGTTTTCATTCCATGGAACCACCATTCATTGGCATCTCCATCTAAGTGAAAAATAGCCATTTTTAAAGCATCTTCTTCCACCATTGGATTTAGCTGAAAATACACATCCAATTTTTGCACCCAAGTGTTAGCAGAACTTTGAGATGAACCATCAAAAGTAGGAAGTGGCACTTTACCTATGGAACAATTCAATTCTTTATTTTTATGCATAGATTTATTTTCCTCTTTTTTTATTTTGTTTTCCATGGTGAAGTACTGCTCAAATGTTATACTCCTCCTACACTCTTCATCCAATTTAGCCCATTCTTTTGTTATTGTGTCAATTTAAAATTGAATGTTAGCATCTTCTTTGGGAATAATAAATTTAGGTGTAGTAGGCCTTGGTGTGCTCTGAAATTCATGGGGTCTATTATGGGGTCCTATTATTGAGAAAAATTGCTCACCCAGTGTCTTCTTTTCTTCTGAGTGTGAACTACTGCCATCTCCCATTAATCCCAATTTGCTTCCAAATTGGCTAACCAAAAATTCAAATCCTTTCATAAGATTTTGTTTCATGTTATTGGTAATTTCATAAAATAGAGGTTGTATGAGTTTAATATATTCAATATTTTCATGATCAATGGGTCCCATCCCCTCTCTAGTCATAGTTTTAGCAAAATGTACCTCTTCTTCTACTACTTCTTCTCTTCCAACAAAAACACCTTCAACTTCAGGATCTAAGGGTGGTGGTTTATTGATTTGGATCCTTGTTACTAACATAAGGTGCCAATTCCATGCTCTTATACCAATTTTAATTTCCCCTTTTTGGAATTTGTTTTTTTAAATGCCCAATTTTCCAATTTTTTCTCATTTTTGGCTCTTGACTAGTTTTGATGTCTAGACCTCCAAATTGACCCAAATGCTTCCAAATTTTCTCTGAAGGTACATGATTTATAATATAAATTAAATATAATTCTCATGTATTTTTTTTACCTCTCAATTACATATACAAACTTGTTTAATTTTCTGTTCAAAGTAGGAGTCTTTACTAGCAAATTGGGGCTCCAATTCCCCCCGGGTAATTGTCGGAAATGGCTTCACAAATGATACCAAATTCACTTGAATTTATTAATAGAGGATGGGTATGTGTAAGGGACCTTTTAAAAGTCTCATATTCATCATGGTTCATTTTATATATGCTGTTATGACTCTTTCTAAAACAAATCCCAAGTCACAATTTCAACCCTTGGGGAAAATGTACCAAATCTTCTCCCAATGCAATAAAAATGAGTAAAATGGATTTTAATGCTTAAGTACTGAAAATGAGACTTGAAATAAACAATAATTACATTCCATACATAATACATTTATTAGATATACATTACTCCATTCTAAATAATAAGCATTACCATGGCATATATAAAAATAGAGTGGAAATGGTCATTGTTTGCTCATTAAAAGCCATTTTGACATACAAATATTGGGAATTTCGAATTGAAAATTTTTGAGAATGAATAAAAGAGAATATTTAACTGATTCCAATCATAAATTTACAATTAAATTCTCTCCCAATTCGAAATCATCAGCATTACAATGGTTCACAACAAGATAGTGGGGAATTGACACTATTTCTTCATTGTTCAACATTTTTACATGAATTCTTTTGGGTATTTCAACATGAGAGTATTATGAACGTGAAATAAATAGGATATACATAATAACATAAGATAATGGGCATTATAATCTTCCCCAAAGATATCAATAGCTCACCCAAAGCGCAATCCCTCCATTGGCATGAATATGGTGTGAAAACTGGAAATAGTTGAGAGAGAGTGCTGCAATAGAAGAATCCACATGATTTATTGTAGATTATACCTGAAAATAAGACTCCATTAAAGCTCCATGAAAAACCTAAGTTTCCTCTCCAGACACCAACTAGGATGGGAATCTCTCAGCCTCGAAATTGGCTAAGGCATGAACTAGTCATCCACTAGCTCTCTTTCTTCACAATAACAATTTTCACAAATGATCAAAAAGCTTATTCTCATATTTTATAAACATTATTGGTATTATAAGGTTTCAAATCCATCCATAAAAAAAATCCAAGTTGAATTGGTGTGGCTGCTCATGCTATGCCATGTGGCCTCTCTCTTCACCTTCCCTCTTCTCCCAAATTTGAGTAGGAGCCTCTTGGCCTTATCAAACTCCCAAATTCGACCTCCAAGATGCTCTATTCAGGCCTGACATGTCAGTATGTCAGTATGTAATCCTTAATATCTGAATTGTGTCATAATTGTCATAGAATCTCCATCATTGGTGTCATAGATGTCATAAATGTATGGGGAATCTAGCCAAGTGTCCATGAAACTCCCATTTGGCTCTTCCTCTCCCATGTAAGTTACAATTCATCCCAAATTTGACCTATGAAGTATATTGACAATTATATTAACCTCATAATCCATACCAAAACATTAGGCTTCCCATAGATTCAAAATTACAAGAGGAGGATGCCATTTAACATATGAATTCTAGCTTGAGTGGGCCCCACAGTCTCCATGTGTCTCCATTCTCCATAGCAATTTTGTTTTTCACTTGTATTCATTTAATTAACTCCATTAAATAAATATTGATTCCTTATAATGTCTAAACACCATTTATTTTTATCCCTTATTAACTTCCCAATGTTTCCACCCAACCTAGGGAACTAGTAGGATTGATGGAATTTTCCCGCTATGCAATTATTTGAATGGGGACATTACAGGCCCATGAAAGTTGTTGGAAGAAGAGAAATCATTGTCTACAGAAGACTCAGGCTATCCTCAGTTGCTCATGGCTGAATGTTGAAGATGGAGGCCGAGAAATCTTTGATCCAGATCTTCGAGTTTGGTCTGGAGGGAAACAAGTTCTTGTTCCATTTGTCTATTTTCTCCTGCACAGGTCACAACCATAAGCAAGATTGTTTTTTGTGGAATTGGGTAAAAAAAAAAACAGAGAGGGTTTTAGAAAAGGAAAATTTTGAGTTGAGAAAAACTCAGGTGGGTAATTTGGGTTGACTAGGTTTTGGACACTTTCTAAGGGACAAGGAAACAAAAAATGCGAATTTCAGAAGTGGGGTGAAAAAATGGAAAAAATTGTCAAAGAGGGACGATGAGGCAGAATTTGGAAACGAACACTATGGAAAAATTTGAAGGCGATTGGGTGAGAATCGAAGAAGTTATGGCAAACTGTAAAAATATACAAATGTAGAATTTTGGGCTTCGGGAAGTGGAATTTGGGATAGGGTCCTCAAGGAATGAAATATGCAGAATGATATTACGGGGCTTACAGTGAATTTTCAAGGGAAATGGAGCTAAAACAAAGAAGATATGGAAAAATTCATATTTTTTTCTACTTGGTAAAGTTTTTTTTTATGGAGACGATCTGTGGTGGCTCTGGAAAAATGTGCTTTATCAACTAGAAATAGATATGGACCCTATGTATGTCCAACTTCCTAAAGTTTTGGTGGATTCACTTAGCTACCAATGTTTTCTAATGGCTTGCATATTGGGACAGTGCCCCTCACTCCACGGCTCGTGTAAAACTGATAACTTTTTTTCCACAAATGACAACTCTTGGTTTACCTCACGACTAGAATCAAGTCAATCAGGTAGGGGTCGTTTCCCTTTTTGCTTGGTAGGTCCTCTCAATGGCCAGCTACTTCAAGGTTCATGTGGTACTACTCACAATGCATTTTAGGGCTATTCCCAAGTACTTCCCACAATTAAGCAGATAGGGTTTAGTCCTTGATCTGAATGAATAATACCGATGCACAGAAGAAGCACTACTGCAATAATCACAGCGCCAAGAAAAAAATGGCAAAAGTTCCACCCAGCGCCCAAAAAAACTCATAAATAGAGCTAGGGTTTTGAGACGAAATTTTTTTAAATGAGCATAACCCTCTCAATATTGTTCAAATTATCTATTATACCTATTTTTGGAAATGGAACAACCACTTTGGATCTATATATGTAATCGAAACATAATTTGGGCACCTAATCAAACGATTTTTGTTCTGCAATTTCTGTGGTCATCACCGAAATAATGAAAACTGGATGATTTTAAATCAACGATATCTCCACTTTTAGAACTCCAAATAAGATGATTTGTTTTTGAAACTACGTATTTTTGAAAGAGGAATTCAGATCTGCAACTTGTTTCTCTTGAATCTATACAAGAAGTTTCAGAATTAGATTTGAAAGTCGCCACCCAGTTTTTCCCATTTTTTCCAACAACAAAAAAAAAATTCCCACTTGTTCCAAGGAAAGTGCTCTGATACCATATGTGAAGAACCTCCTACAATAAACAATGAGAATGCATGATATAACAGAAATAATGAAGCACGAAAGATATTTTATTAATTGTAGACCACTTCGAGGGGGCAACCTCCTTTGAGCAAGCTCGATACAAAATAACTCTTTGATATATTCATTGGTCTCAACACTTACTTATATACTAAGTCTAATCTAAACAAATATTACTCCCCATGAATGTGAGATAATACAACATACTTACTGGACGACTTAATAACTATTATTTCCCATGAATGTGGGATAATACAACATACTAACGGGGCGACTTACAAAGCATATGTGTTTGAGACAATATACTAACAAAACAAAGAGGGTTGACATAGGTTCTTAACATAAATGCAATCAGGTTCAATTAAAATGGTCCTATAGTTGATCCCTTTGTTAAGTGAGCCTAGACTCATATCACGTTGATATTAACGCCACCCTAGATAAGATCAAGTTTGGTATCAGAGAAGGATTGATAGGGATTGCAGGTGTTGAATCAGAAATGGGAAAAGCATCGAAGAATGCATGGCTCAAATAATTCAAGGAAATCAACCAGACCATTCAAGCAGAGAATTCTAGGTTGAGAAGATTGCTACAAGAAGCAGAGGAGGAGAAGAATATATTGCAACTTTAGTTGCAGACCATGGAAGAGGCCTTAGTAAAGTTGAAAAGTGATGAAGGATCAAATAGGACATCCTCCACACTAGAATCTGAAACTTCCACTGAGGAAAATAATGTCATTAATTATTCAGTTTCATGTTCTTCCTATGATGATAATGATATTGATGCTTTCGAAAGACACACTAAAAGTGTGGCCATGAATCTTCGTACTAACATGGGTTATAAAGGAGGAGGAATTGAAATTAATAACTAAGGTATTACTCAACCACTGGAGTTGGTATAAGGACCTCAATTTGTAGGTTTGGGATATGGTACATACGAGGTTGGAGAATGCTCCAAAGTAGTTGAATCAGGCAAAGGTTCAAAAGAAGATCCTTATTAGAACCAGAAGGTGACACAACACTCCATGATGAGAGTGAGTGCAAGTATAAATCAATGCAAAATGAGAACAGATTGTATCATTCTAATGATTGTGATTATGAGTCATCTCCAAAGGGATATGAGAATTACAAAATAGGAGCTAAGACAAGTTCTTTGCACCTGGCCTACACTAGAGACAACTAAGCAAGGTATTAAAAGTCTCATTATTCAAACGTTCCTTTTGATTATAAGAAAATTGGCAATGTAAAGAAAAGTTTATGGCATAGAAAACCATGTACATTTTTTGTTAAGGATAACCATGTTGTTTCCAAGTGTTGGAAAATATTGGCTTTGTATAGGAAGGTTATGGAAACCAGGAAGAATCCAAGACAAGAAGACCCTTCTCCACATCAAGAGAAACACAAGGATAATAAATATGGGTAAAGAACCATTGCATCCATTGCAACAAGGGTGGACATCAGGAAGCGACAGGTTGGACACTCCATCCAGAGTTGTGTCCCAAGAAGGACAAGAAATTTGGGCAAGATCCTCTGAAGGAACCAGTTAATCAAGAAACTCAAAAAGGAATCCAACTATAGGAAAAGAGACAAATCAAGAAGGAGGGCCTATTCATCTTGATGACTCATAGGATGGGTAGAAATTTTTAGTTAGTTGATAATGACCATTGTTGTAAATATAATGTTTCTTATAAGACCCCATATAAGGGCACATTTGTATTATGAGATGTATAACATCGCTTATTCATGCAACGTAGTGATATTTTAAGCCTTTTGTAGCAAAAGGGTATGAGTTCTATTGTAAAGCATAGAAACATGTCTGATATTTGTATGTAAAATTTTGGGGACCAAAATTCCTTTAGTGGGGAGAAAATACATTGGAGGATATGAAAAGGCCTAATTTTAGAGTCCTCAAATATCAGCAAGAACATCACCAAGTTGAAATCTAGTCGAGGAAATTCCAACGTCGCTTAAATTGCATCAAACGAACTCTGAATGAAGAAGATATTAACTTATAAAGTTTTAGGAAGACTTTTTATGGTGCATAATGGCACAACAAAAGTTCCACATGGCACCACTAAAAGGGTGACACATGGCCTATATGAAGTTGATGTAGTGATCCCTCATGGAACCACATGGCAGTTCTGATGACAAGGAAGTTGATGTGGTAGGTGACATGTCGGATGACAAGGCAATGACATGGAATTCACGTGGGACAATTCTACAGAGAAACATGGACCAACCATGAGGTGACATGTGTCACCCCAAGAAAGGTAAAAATTGGCTGAAGGTGAAGTTGAAGTTTGACATTTTCGAACATGTGACCTCCTCCAACAAGCTCCAATATCTTAACCAACACACCATAGGTATTGTATTGCTACATAAATGGCATATGTTCTATTTATCTTGCATTGGGAGGATTTGAACCAAAAAGGGGGTAGGATCCCACTGGTGTCTTTCGCCCAATAGCCATGATATACATTTATATATCATTGCAATATATGTCCAAAAGGGGAAGTCTGCGAGTTTGAACATGGGTCTCTCTACTAACAACCACATCCAATTGCTAATACACCAAGTGGGAGGCCTTGGTAGGTCCTCCCACCCCCAATTATTTAAGCAAATCACTCTGCGACCAAAGGAGGGAGATCCATCAAGGGCCTGTCCTGGCAAACTTTTCTAGGTATGTCCTATCATAATAAAACTTGTACTTTCATGTTGCACAAATTTAGAGGCAAAATACCTGTGACATAATATGGCTGTATTTATAGTTTTTTTTCATAGAATGACGAGAGGGACTTGTCGATGCTGTGTTTTTTTATTTTTAAGAAACCAGTTGAGTGTCTTGGCACAAAACCCAAATTAAGTAGCATGTATTTATGGTTTTATCCTTTGTTTGAAAATTGCAAGAGAGATAACATATGTTGCATATTATGGTGGTCCCTGAAGGCCGCTGCAAGGCAATGAGTTCTTAATATTGCATAAAAATCATTGTTTTAGCCTTGCACATCAACTTAGATGGTGTGGAGCTGAAAAAAACCATTTTGAAACTTCATCAAAATGTAGTCATGTTTATATTTAAAAGTCTCAGAATGTTTAGACAATTGTGATGATGATGGATTCTTGAGTCTGAGAAGCATATCCAAAGAGGAACTTTTCCATTGATTGTGAGAGAATCCATTTTATGACACTTGCTTGTGTGAGAGATTGGCCTTTGTCAGAGGAAATCATCTCTTTATAGGAGAGACATAGGCACACGTTTGTGAGAATCAACTATTTACACATGAGAGAATCTATTCAATATTTCCACTTATTGTGGGAATTCTATTGCCACTTGATGATGTGGGAATTCATCCCTTTGTAAAGGAGAGTATCTTTGAAGAAGAGAATGAAGCGACTACACAGTTGAGCAGAGCCTAGATACGTAGCCAAATCTTTGGAGAAATCCATTATCAATCTAGTTTGCACATTATCTCATGTTTTCTTATGCATGTTTCCACAATTATGTTCAATAAATGCATTAAGTGATGATATATGAGACTAGTAACACATTCATAAATTTTAATATACAAATTGGATTCAAACCTTAAATCCAATATGGTTCAATTAAAATGGTCCTATAACTGATCCCTTTGTTAAGTGAGCCTAGAATCAGATCAGGTTGATATTAAGGTCACCCCAGATCGGATCAATTTGCTAGTAGAGTTAAAATCCAATGGGGTGATTTGTTGATTCTTCAAAGGATGGAATATCTCAAGGTGCCCTTCTATTGCTTTATGTATTGAGAAACGGGTCATTTGAAGTCTATCTTTCTGAGAACCAAGGAGGGTTTGTCTATGAAAAGGCCTACAATTGTTGAGGGTTTTCTAGGGAGAGTTTCAAGGACGAGGACCTGAATTGGAAGTATAGCGTTGAAAATAATATGTTGGTTGGGATGGCTCCCATTTCCTTTGTGGATGTAGCAGATTTCCCAAGAAAGTTTAAATATTTTTTTCCGGACTGTTATCATTCTCTATCTTCTGAAGTCTTGGATTCTTTTCATATGAAGGAGGGTGGTAAATACACTTGTATTGTTTTTTCTGGGGATGATGGTAGTATTGGAACTATTGATAGTACCACTTCTTCCAATGTTTTAGGGTCCTTTCTTGAGGATAGGATTGTGTCTTTTTCATATGAGGAGACTTGTCTTGGTGTATATTTCCTAGTGACAGCTTCTAGTGATAGACCATTAGGTGCTTACTTTGTGGACTAGGTTGTTCCTATGGATGATTGTGGGGATGATTCCTTAGGTTACCTTCAATATACTAGGGGTGATTAGCTTTTGTTGGTTTGGAATCCTCTCCTATATAGGTACTAGTTTATTATTTTCCTATCAATGGCGATGAGTACAAGGTGTTATTTGATGGGGATTTTCCTAATCTTTTGGTTCATGAATCTTCAGAGTACCACTTAGAATATCCTTATAATGACTTGGCCCTTAATTAGGAGCTTTTTAAGGCTATCGGTCCCTTCATTAAAGAGGTCTTAACTCAAACACTTCTTCCAATATTTTTAGATAATCCTTCGTAGTCGGATGTGTCCCACATCTCTTCCATTTTATGTGAAAATGTGACTATTTGGCACACAAAAAAGTTGTTTTCAAAGGATGGGGGGATTGATTTCTGATGATGACAATATTTCAACAATGGATTATGTTATGGTATCTGTCAAGTTAGACAATAAAAGGGATTCATCCTCTCTTCAGGGTTCCTATGTTTCTCTTGGGGTCCTTAGAGCAGGTTAGACCCCAAGCTAGGTTCATCAATAATTGTTATTTCCTATAATATCAAGGATCTTAGGGGTAGGAAAAAGTTCAATTCCCTCAAAAATTTATTCAGACGTAGGTTGATTTAGATGTAAGAAGGTTGATTTAGTGATGATTCAAGAAACTATGAGTTGTAGTTCAAAGACTGCCGATTTTTTTGGAAATATTTTTGGGGGGGAATGTTTCCCTCTAGATTTCATGGGCCTCTCGAGTGGGATTTTATCTATATAGTATTAGAATTAATGTGCCATTGATATTCAAGAAATGAGTGCAATTAGATTGAATTATTATGCAGTGTACAAGAATGAATAATACCCACTGAACAAAACAAATATCATAGGAAACAAACAAGTATTGCTCAATATAATTACAGTATAAACTTCATTAATCCACAGCAGTATACAATGGTGTTACATAATGGAGAATTTGAATCATGTGGATATGATTCAAATCTACCAACTCAATCTGACTGCATGGCTAACTAGAAGTGTCTAAATCATTATCAGAGCTAACTAGCTAAGCTCCAGCTGTCTAATTCAGTCTCTCAATCAGTTAAATTAGTCTAACTGATGTGGTAGGTGAGAAGTAGGTGAGAATAGGCACATATCCACATGCATCCATGCAATACTGGCGCTAACTAAATTGGAGGACATCTAACTGAATGTAAATTAAGCATAACTAAGCTTCACTAGTAACCAACTGCCAACAACTGAAGGAGGTTGGTCTTGGCACTAGTAGCTCCTAAATTGTAGGGATTGGTTTAGGAGGTGCATAAGCTCATGCATGAATGTGAAATCAGTTGCAGTTAGACTCTATCTATGTTCCCCACACTCTAGTGACTAGTACATGTGGCTCTATTAGTCCAAGTAGACCCAATGGTACTAGTGGAACCAATAATAATAAAATGACTCATAAGTTAGGAAAATATAATCTAATAGACCAGTTTGGACAATGGAGGATTATAAATCCTAACACCCCCTCAGGAATCCTAACTTGGACAATTGTGGGCCCTAGAAACAAGGCCAAAAGTCACCCATATACAAATCTAAAAGAATTAAAAAATGTTGCTTAATAAAACGAGGAAATAGGGGAAAACCTCATGGGAAAAACCCCCCCTCAAAATAAGAAGGAAGATGAAAATACAAGCTATCTTTAGAATAAAATAAGCTTCCTCCTTAGAAAATAACTTGTCAAAATTCTGATGCAATTTGCAGCACTATGCAGCAGTATGGTTCTTCTATGTAGCATCATCCTGAAGTTGTGCATGTGAACCTCTCAATGTCCTTCTGAACTGATGGATGTTGTGTGTGTTTCTTCTATATGAAAGAGGTATAGAATGATCATCTTTCTTCTTCTGTGGGCCAAGTAGGTGATCATCCGGTACCATCATGTAGTACTTTCTTGGAACCTTGTTGCACCACTCTATAGGGAGAAAATATATGAGAGAGAGAGAGAGAGAGCAAGATGCTCATTCTGATACTTGGACCTAGTTCTCCTTCTGTCTTCTGGATTCCCAGCACCATCCCCAACTGAAGCAATGATATTTTGAGCCCATCTAGGCTTGGGCATTTGGTTTGGAATGGTTGCTGGATATAGATCTAGAATCTAATGCAATTCGGAATCAATACCAAGATCATGTTGATATTGATCCTATTCATCTGAATATAAAACATGTAACAAATCATCATCATCAAAAGGTAGTGGAAGAGTGGTTATACCTTCTTGTGCTTTGGATGGTGGTGGATCACACAACTGATCTTCTTCAAACAGGACACTCCACTCAATGAAGCATTTCCTAGTTGCAACCTCCATAAACTTGTATGCTTTTGCATCTTCTACATATCCCAGTAGAATGCATTCGCTACTTCGGTCTTGTAAGGCCTTTCTCTTATCAATGGGTAATATGGCCCAAGATTTGGAACCAAAAACTCTCAAGGGAGAGACATTGGGCTTATGCCCATGTAGTGATTCGAATGGAGTGACCCCAACCACTTATTTATGAGGCACTCTATTATGTAAGTATGAATAACAATTTATAACTTCTTCCAAAAGAGAAGGAGGAATATTCTTGGCATGGATAAGACATGTTTCCATCTCCTTCATTGATATGTTCTTCTTCTCATCCACACCATTCTGTTGTGGTGTGTATGGAACTGACTGTTCCATTTGAATCCCCTCTGATTCACAATAATGCTAGAAATATATTTTAATGTACTCTCCTCCTTTATCAGATATTATGGACTTGGTATTTTTCCTGAAACTATTCTCAACCATAGCTTAAAAACTTTAAAATTACCAAAAGATTTTGATTTATGTTTCATTTAGTATATCCAACAAAACCTAGAACAATCATCAATAAAAGTAAGGAAATGCCTGCAACCATTAATTGATATTGTAGGAATTGGTCCTGCCACATCACTATGTATCAAATCAATTATAGAGGCAGATATATGTGCTTTCTTAACTTCATGACTCTTCCTCGGATGCTTACATACCAAGCAATGAGAACAACCTGTTATAGCTGATTTTACCACACATGGTTGATCACATGTTCATGGCCTTCGCTGTCCTATGCAGACTCTTTAGACCCCATGTACTGATATTATACTTTTATGTTTCCAAGTTCATCCCTAAAAAACACTTGTTTATTGATGTACGCAAATTTTAAACCCATACTCATGTGTACACGTGATTTTTTACCTTAAACCCACGTACATCGGGATGTGTGCATAAATCCAAATATTTTTTAAGTTTTCCTTCATGTTTTTCCAAACCACTTGACTCTTGGCCTTCCATATGCCTCGAGATCGCTTGGATTCGACCCTCCTTTACCCCTTTGGAGTGCTATATAAGGAACCCCTTGGATACATTGAAGGAGAGGAATTGAAGAGCAACAAAACTATAGTCCATTGTTTCCATAGCTTGCATGTACTTGAGTCTACATCCCTTTGTCCCTTTGGAGCACTTTTTGTTCTTCCCAATCTTTCCTTTGATTGTGAGCTTGCTATCGAGAGATGGAGGATTGAGGTGGTGGAGTCCCGGGTGGAGGACTCGGTTTCTCCGGTTCGCAGATGTGCCGACAGAGGTTGTCACTTGTGTAATCTCTGATTTGATTAATAGAAATATCTTTTCCTATCCAATAATGTGCATTTGAATGAATATTGAATCCACGGATATGTTTAATTGCTTATACATTGTTAATTATATATGCTATAGTAGATCTAACACCATATTATATAGCATGCTTGTCTTGTTTGTTGTTGTTGAGAGCAAATTGCTAGAGCAAGAGGGATTGGAAAAATCTCAATGGGGATCTACTTCAACCATCCTAAATAAGGTATGATTCGAGATCCCGTAGTGTTATATGTTTAGTTTCTCTTGCATATTGGAAAGGGATTGATTTCTCGTGTCTAGCTGTCTGTTGTGGTACACCCCAAGCCATAGGAAGTTTCTCTCTATAACAGAATTGGCGACCATACTGGGGAGGTTCCTAGTTGTTTCTCTTTGGGGGTTTTTGGCATTCAATGTACTTGAATTGCTCTGATTTCTCTGTTTCTATGTCGGGTCTGGGGGCATGTTTTCCCAGTAGTGTCCTGAAGGAGTAAATTTTCTCTCAGCTTGTCTATTTGCCTGATTTTTCTTCCTTTTTCTTCCTGTACGCAGGTTTAGCTTTCACAGTCGCGTATACATGCGGGTTTTCCTTGAATAGTCACGTATGTACGCTGGTTTACTAAGAACAGTCACATATTACTTGATTTTGAGCCTTATTGGGAGGATTAAGTGTTGCTAGGTGAGTTTGGATGATTGTTGAGTCTTTTTGGATGCTTCTGGAGTCTGTATACACCCTCTATTTTTGACTGAAGACTATTTTAAGTTTTATTTTTATAAATGTTCTTGTCATTCATTTTCTACCTTTTTGTTTTGAGATTAGTGCATTAGGTCTCTTTTACCTTGGTGCTTTGCTTAGCTATTGTTTGTGAGTGGTTACTGAGTATGAGGGTTGTAGAGTCATCTTTTTGCTTTTATATCTCATTTAATTCAAAAATACAAAAATATTTTTCTTTTTCCATAGTTATGCATTGTTTGCATTTTGCATTGGCTTGGTACTTGCATTAGGTTTGCTTGGTGAATTATAGTCATATTTTCATATAGGAATGATTGCACTTACATTTGAAGGAAAAATTTTGCACTTCACACAGTAGCATACTCTGTTTTTCATTCTACACAGTGCATTTGCATTGCTTGTTAGGTGTGCATTTTACTTCATGTTGTGTCATAACATCATAAGTTGCACGACCATTACCCTTTGAGTAATTACATCCAATTAAAATCAACGCTTAATAAAATGAATTACACTCTTTTCTTTTCTAGGGTTCATCAACAAGATTAGGTTTTAGTGTCTTGGAATAGTTCATTGTAAGTTAATTCTCTAATACCACTAAACAAAACAATTAGGTGTCTATCCAAGTGAGAGTGTGAAACCCTTGGTATAATTAGTTTTTCTCAGGACGCTCCTCTTACACAGGAGTTAAGCACGATGCAGTGCACGTGATTGTGACTAGGATGACCCTTGCTTACTTTCTGTGAGCACTAGAGATATTTCCAGGATAGTATTCATATCTGGGGGCCTTTGAGGTATTGACTGGTGCACCCCTAGGGTACCAGTTGTGCTTTCAGGCTCCAGGCATTGCTACCCTTCCCATACGGTCGGTCCCGCCTGCGACTGTCTGCTTGAGCATTGGTTACATTGAGGTGACCTTAGTTTCCTTACCTAGGTTATCAAGGGGGTATTTTCAGAGGTTATTCTGCAGGTTTCCTGGCCAGGTAGGGGTCAGACAACATAGTCATTGTATGCGTTGAAGATAAGGGCCTCTATAATTGGTTGCGAACCTTCGCTTGTTGTGTATGCGATTCTCAAGCCTATCCTAGGTGAGACATACCTACTTCATTCGGGAGCTCACTTATCCTACCCTTGGTTTGCTTGTTGTTTGGATATAGATTTTTGTAGGTGTATGCTCTGTGCATGCTAGTCTGCTTAGGGTTGCATAAATAGATCGAGTCTTTTCTTTTTGTTGAATCATTATGGATCTAGGTGCAGCTCCCCGTCGCTCTCATTGTTTAGCAGGTCTTCCACCTTCTACATCTCCTCCTCCCTTGGGAGAGAGAACTAAATAGTCAGGGCGGACTAGTCATCACTTTGATTCACAGAGAGATCTCACTATAAGTCATCATGGGTTTGAGGTCCTAGAGGTTCCACCTTCCCCTCCTTCGATGGTGGAAGTTGAACCTTCAAGCACATATGGAACTCCGCCTGAGCCTGGTCCTTATGGGACTAGACCATCACAAGATGATTTATCACAGTTTCCTGATTACATTAGCTCTGACCCCTTATGTTGGTTATACTATCCGAGTGAAGAGACTCACCATGAACCCACCAGCACTGGCCACATTAGATATGGCATGGCTGATATTCCTAATCCTGGTCGGATGCCTCAAACTGGTTGGTGTGGAGAACCTCCTACAATAAACAATAAGAATGCACGATATAACAGAAATTATGGATCACAGAAGATTTTATTAATCATAGGCCACTTCGAGGGGAAAACCTCCTTTGAGCAAGCTCAACACAAAATAACTCTTCGATGTTTTCATTAGCATCAACACATACTTATATACTAAGTCTAATATAAACAACTATTACTCCCCATAAATGTGGGATAATGCAACATATTAACTGGACAACTTAAAAATTGTTACTTACTCCCCATGAATGTGGGATAATACAACATACTAATGGGACAAATTACAAAGCATATGCGTCCGACAAAATATACTAACAAAATAAATAGGGGGGTTGACACAGGTTCTTAACATCCCCTCCCTCTTAGAAAAATCTTTGTCCTCAAAGATTTAGATGTGGAAATTATTGTGGAATCTAAAGGAGCGGTTCCCATGTAGCATCCTCTGGTGGCACGTCGTGCCACTGAATTAGACCTCTTTTATGGCTCGAGAGCGAAGCTGACGAGTGCGTTGATTGAGGATGGCCTCTGGTTCCAAAATGATGGATCCTTTCGTATCCAGCTCTGGTAAAATAGTTTGTGCTCTGATGTTGGTGCCAATCACTTTCTTGAGACAAGAAACATGAAAGACTGGGTGAATGCGAGAAGGAGGAAGTTCCAATTTATAAGCAATAGACCCAATCTTCTAAAGAACTTTATATGGCACATAGAACTTTGGAGCCATCTTCTGATGCCCTTTGAGTTTCAGGGAGGATTGCTTGTAAGGCTGCAAATGAAGAAATACCATATCACCAAATTGAAAGGTGCGCTTAGAACGGTGTTGATAGGATTGTTGCTTCATGTGATTTCTTGCCATGTGAAGATTCTCTTGCAGAATGTGGAGAATCTGATCCCGGTTTCGAAGAACCATGTCAACTACCTGAACTGGTGAATTATGGGGGGTGTATGGAAGGAGCACTGAGGGGTGGCTACCCATAAATAGTGTCATATGGAGTCATTTTAGATTCGGTATGGTAGGAAGTATTGTACCACCATTTAGCGGAGGGAGCCATTTTTCCCATTGATGTTGCTATTCAAAGGTGAAGCAACGAAGATAAATTTCCAAGCATTTGTCAGTGACTTCAGTTTGACCATCTGTTTGTGGGTGATATCCTAAACTCATTTTCATTTTGGTGCCAGTGAGGTGAAAGAGTTCAGTCCAAAAATGACTTGTGAAAGTTGTGGTGCGGTTTGAGACAATGGAAGAGGGATGCCATGAAAATGGAATATCTGGTCCATGAAAAGTTGTGCGACTGAGGAGGCAGTATATGGATGGCTGAGAACACAAAAATGACTATATTTGGAGAGCTAATCAACCACAACCAATATTATGGTCTTCCCTCCAGATTTAGGGATCCCGTCGATGAAATCCATTGAAATATCTATCCAAATCCTTGTAGGGATGGGCAAGGGTTCAAGCAAGTTGTGGAGGAGTGTAGTTTCACCCTTGTGGCACTCGAAGGTATCACATTCAACAACCATCTATTGAATTTCCCGTTTCATTCCCTTCCAAAATAAGTTACATCGTGCTCGCTCATACATTTTGAGGAACCCAGAGTGCCTTTCCATTGGAGAAGCATGGAGTTCATAGAAGACATCCTAGTGAAGATCTGTGCTCCGGGGAAGCACCAAGCGACCCTTGTATCTCATAGAAGAACCATCCCAAGAGTAATGCGGTACAAAATAAGGATTGATGTCCAACTGTTGGATGATTTGAGATAAGGAAGATTCATTGACATAGCCTTGCTAAACATATTGTAACCAGTTTGGAATAGGCATAGAAATAGCTGAAAGAGAAGCATGGTCATCAAATGTGCGGGAAAGAGCATCTGCCACAAGATTGTCCTTACCCTTATTGTAAGTGATCTCGTAGTCATAACCCATGAGTTTTCTAACCATTTTTTGTTGTGTTGGGGATGAGGCTCATTGTTCCAGGAAATATTTTAGACTTTGGTGATCAGTCTTGATGCAGAAATGATTCCCTAAGAGGTATGGACGCCACTTTTGTACAGCATGAAAAATAGCCATCATTTCCTTCTCATATGTAGAGGCGGCTAAATTCTTACCAGACAGGGATTTTCTGGTGAATACAATGGGATGTTCTTCTTGGAGGAAGACAACACCAAGTCCATTGCCGCAAGCATCACTTTCAATAGTGAAGGACCTTAGAAAAATCAGGCATAGCTAGAACAGGTGTGGTACACAAATCTTGTTTCAATTTCTCAAATGCACACTCAGCAGCAGGTGTCCATGCAAAAGCATCCTTTTTCAGTAGAGTTGTTAATGGAGCTGCAATCTTCCCATAATCCTTGACAAACTTGCGGTAGTATCCAGGAAGTCCCAAAAACCCATTAAGGCTCTTCAAGGTCTGAGGATGTGGCCAATTTTTCATGGCATCGATTTTGGAAGGATTGGCACGAACCCCTTGTGTTGAAAAAATATTCCCAAGATACTCTACTTCCTTCTTCCCAAAAACACATTTAGATTGTTTGGCACAGAGATGATGATCACAAAAAATTTGGAGTACAAGATCCAGATGTTGGAGATGCTCAGCCCAGGTTTTACTATAGATGGGGATATCATCAAAGAAGACCAGAATGAAGTTTCGCAAGTAGGGCCGAAATATTTTATTCATCAATTCCTGGAATGTGGAAGGGGCATTTGTGAAGCCAAATGGCATGACCAAAAATTCATAATGGCCATCATGTGTGCAGAAATTTGCTTTAGGGATATCATCCGCATGGACTCGAATTTGGTGATACCCAGAATGAAGATCCAACTTGGAGAAAAAATGAGCAGCATGGAACTCATCCAGAAGCTCATCAACAACGGGAATTGGAAACTTATCCTTGATTGTGATGTGATTAAGTGCTCAAAAATTGATGCAAAGGCACCATGACCCATATTTTTTTTGGACTAGAAGGACCGGTGAAGAGAAGGAATTAGTGCTAGGGCGAATAACACCTTGCTTCAGTAAGTAGCGAACAAGCATCTCAATTTTTGTCTTGTGGTGAAATGGGTAGTGACAGGGCCTGATGTTGGGAGGGATGCTTCCAAGAAGGAGCAAAATATGATGGTCCTCAGGTCGTGAAGGTGGCAATCCCACTGGCTCAGCAAACACACATGCATATCGATCCAAAATTTGTTGGAGATCCACTGCAGTAGTTGAGACTACTGAAGGTTGCATCTGAATGAAATGGAGTTGAGCGATGACACCATGTGAACTTTTCTTAAGAAGCTTTTCCATTCGATGTGAACTGATGAGGCTAAGAGACCCTAGTTGTAAGCCCCGCAATGTGTGTTTGGTACCATTGATTGAAAAATGCATCCAAAGTTCAACAAAATCCCATAAAATGGGTCCAAGTGTGCATAACCATTGAGCATACAAAACCACATCACATCCACCTAAGGGCAAGGAAAACATGTCAGAGTGCAATTTATAATCCCCCATAGATATATGCACATTACGACACTTCCCTTTGCAAGGTAAGGTGCCCACCCCCATTGGCAATCATGACTTCAAAGCTGGAGCAAGGGTGGATGAAACAATCATCCTGTTTGGCGATCCTCGGATCAATGAAGTTGTGAGTGCTACTAGAATCAATGAGTATTGTAAGAGGGATTTTTTTGAAGAACCCTCTGACCTGCATGGTTTGTGGGGTGGTGACTCTGGCTAAGGCATGGAGAGATATCTCTGGTTGGTCGTCTAGAGCAGGAAGTTGTTGAATGTCACCATCATCATCTATTGGATCCTAAGCATCATAAAAAAAATTAGGTGCGGGTGGAGAATCCACATCCAAGAGATAGAGCTTTTTCTCAACACATCTATGTCCCCGAGTGAATTTCTCGTCACAATTATAACAAAGCCCTTTTTCCCGACATTCCCACATCTCTGCTTCAGACAAATGCTTGATAGGAGTGGTTATAGGAGCTGGCGGAATTTGGGTTCTTTGGAGAACCATAGGTCTAAATGGAATAAGAGTGGATTTGGAACGTTGTTGAGCCCTGATCTTCTCCTCTACTAGCTTAGCCAACCCTAGGGCTTCCATCATTATGTGGGGCAGAACATTTTAACCTCAGATCGTATTGCATCCTTCAGACCACTGATAAAACAACTCATGTAGAATGCATCAGGAAATCCCTCAGTGTGATTGGCTAGTTTCTCAAATTCTATCTGATACTCCCGCACAGTGCCAGTTTGGAAAAGTTTGGTGAGTTCTCCTGTGAAGTCATCAAAAGAACTAGGGCTAAATCGCTGCAAAAGGAGTTGGGAAAAATCTGTCCAGTTTAGCTCTATATGAGCCTTGATGTACTAACGGAACCATTGAAGTGCTTCATGTTCCAAATGAAAGGATGCAAGTGGGACTTATTGACATCAAAAGTGTTATGTAGACTGAAATATTGTTCTGCCCTATAAATCCATCCAATCGGATCATCACCATTGAAGCAAGGAAAATCCAGCTCTGGCCCGCGGAAGTTGCTAGACGACGAGAACCTAGTGTCTGCAGAAGAATCAGGATGGCGGTGGTTGTTCATGGGTGAATGTTGAAGATGGAGGCCAAGAAATTTTTGATCTAGATCCTCTAGTTTGTACTTGATGGCGGCAAGTTCTTCTTCCATTTATTTATTTTCTCCAGCACGGGTGACAACCAAAAGCAGTATTTTTTTTTTTTTTCCTCCAGGTAGTGGGTAGAAAAACAAAAATGGAGAGCGTTTTAGAAAAGGATATTTGTGATTTGGAAAAAATTCAAGGGGGTAATTGAGGTTTTACGGAGTTTTGGACACTTTCTTAGGGACAAGAAGTAGAAAATGTGAATTTCAGAGGTGGGATGAAGGAATTGGAAAATTTGTCAGAGAGGGACAATGAAGAAAAAATGGGAAATGAACACCATGGAGAAATTTGAAGGCAATTGGATGAGGATCATAGAAGTTATGACAAACCCTAAAAATTGACAAATGTGAAATTTCGTCCTTCAAGAAGTGAAATTGGGGATAGGGTCCTCAAGGAAGGAATATGCAGAATGGTATTACGGGGGTTATAGTGAAGTTTCAAGGGAAACAGAGCTAAATCAAGGAAGATATGGCTAAAAAATAGAAATGTATACTCTTTTTTTAAATAAATGATTTGTGGCGGTGCTAGAAAGTTGTGTTTTATCAACAAAAAATGGAGTAAATGATGTGTGACAATTCTGGAATCCTGCACGTTATCAAATGTAAATAGATATGGGCCCCAGGTATATTCGACTTCCTAATGGTTCAAAGGTAGTCACTCGACCACCAAGGCTGTCTCGAGCTTGAGTATTGGGGCAGTACCCCTCACTTCACAATGCAGGTAAAACTGTTAACCGCTTGGCCAAAAATGGCATCTCTTTGGTTTTCCTCATATATGGGAATATAGTCAATCTGGTGGGGGTCATTTCCCTTTTCTCTTGGTAGGTCCTCTCAATGGCCATCTACTTCGGGGTTCCTGTGGTACTCCTCACAATGAGTTTTAGGGCTATGCCCAAGTACTTCCCACAGTTAAGCGGATAGGGTTTAATCCTTGATCCGGATGAATAATACCACTGCAAGAAGAAGAACAATTGTAAGGCTCACAATGCCAGGAAGCACGGCAGAAGAAAAAAAATTCTAGAAATTCCACCCAACAAGCACAAGAAATTGCTCTGATACCAGATGTGGAGAACCTCCTGTAATAAACAATAATAATGCATGATATAACAGAAATTATGGATCACAGAAGATATTTTATTAATCGTAGGCCACTTCGAGGGGGAAACCTCCTTTGAGCAATCTCAATACAAAATAACTCTTCGATGCTTTCATTAACCTCAACACATACTTATATACTAAGTCTAATATAAACAATTATTACTCCCCATGAATGTGGGATAATGCAACATATTAACTGGATGACTTAACAACTATTACTTACTCCCCATGAATGTGGGATAATACAACATACTAATGGGATGACTTACAAATCATATGTGTTCGACAAAATATACTAACAAAATAAGAGGGGCGTTGACATGGGTTCTTAACAGTTGGTAACCCTGGTACTGCGCTTGGGGAACTTCCATTCATTTCCATGCGGAGAGGTTTGATGATAGTAGTCATATTGCACCATCCACTCTAGCGGTGGTAAGTCCTTCACACACAGCCCAGACCTAGCACTAGTGTTCCTCTTCAGGGACCTCAACCGAGACATGTGAATATTGGGGGTACAAGCTATATTCCTTCACATATTCCATCGTCTTCTCAACCTATTCCTTCAAATTCCTTTTTGACACATCCTCTTCCTAAATCTAGTGGTCCTTCGAACCGAAGTTTGACTATAAGCCATGTTCGTCCTACGTCTTCTAACACTGTATCATCACAAGGCCAAGTGCCTCCTTTTGTGTCAACAAGTCATATTCCTACTTCTAGATTGTCTCATGGAGTATCTCATGGACCATATCATGGTCCATCTCACGGAGCTTCCCATATACCTAACTATGGAACATCTCGTGGACCATCTCATGGTTCAGCCTATGGAGCTTCCCATGGACCTTCTTATGGATAGTATTACAAACAAAACTATCAACCATGTGGGTACGGGTATCAAAAACTCGCTTACTCTTCTAACTATGGCTTTGTAGCACCTCATAATCAAGGTACTCCACATTACAATGCTTCCATGCAGCCCTTCATGGGTATATCCCACTAGCCAAGGCCATGGTTTGTATAGCAAACAGCCTTATCCAAATCAGTCCTATTAGGGAGCATGGCATTGACCGGCTCAACCTAGGTGCCCTTTCCTTGCGACCTTGAACTTACCTAATTTGTCGATATTGACGAATGATCATGTTTCTCATAATCTGGCATGGCCGACAGTCCCTACCAAGATTCCTTCAGACATTCCCAAGTTCGAAGGTAAGGTTGGTGAAGATCCTAGTGAGCATGTCACCACCTTCCACCTTTGGTTCTCTTCCAATTCCTTACATGATGACTCCATCTGTTTGAGGCTATTTCAACACACCCTCACGGGTCCTACGGCGAAATGGTATATAGAGTTACTGGGGGGGGGCTATACTACATTCAATGACCTTGCCATGACTTTTCTTAATCATTTACAGCTACCTGTATGTTATGACGTCAGTACCGAAATCTTGTTGACCTTCCAACAAGATAAAGCCACGCATATTTTGGATCATATTCAAGAGTGACGTAGACGGAAACGATTAATTAAAGCCCTTATACCACCAGATTTTATTCTAGAGTAGTTCCTCAAGTCATTGTTACCTTAGATAGCGAAGGATTTTTCTAAATCCGGAGTTCAAAATGAGGACCAAGCTATTTTTAGGGCTCAAGAGTTGGATTTGATCTATGCTCAATCCGGACTCTTGTATGAGATTATCCCAAATTCTCCAAGATCCAATTTTGACCCCAAGATTAAACTTGGGCCACATGCAGATGGTATTGTTGGCTTCACAAGTACCAAACCTGTAGACTCAGTTACAAAACAAGTGATCCAGTTATCACTTAACCAGCCTACATCAAGACAAGCCACAGCTTCGTCTGAACCTACCCAATCGGCGAGCGTGCTTTCAATGCAAATGTCGAATCTGAAAGGAAACCAGCAGCCTGGAATGAATAAAAAGAAAGGAAAAAATAATCGTAAGGGTGGGAATAAAAACAAAAATGGTAATAATAATGACAAGAACACGAACAATACTGGGGGGACAAGCATCCTAAGCGTAAGGTGAATTTTCCATGTAATTTGTGTAAGGACGATCACCTCACTCACTTGTGCCCTTGTATGGAGGACGCCTCAAAGTTCATATCATAGGTCCTAGCTATGTTTACTAATCCTTTACCTAATAATCAAAATATGAACTCAAGGACCGTTGATCCTAGTTGTGCATCTAGTGGAACTCAAAACCCATCGGAGGCTGCTAATGGTCACGATTGCATCAACATGGTGAGATCTACTAAAGTTGTGACACGTGCGAAAGATTATGGTTTTTCACAACCAGACCTTGGGAAAGAACTTTATCCACCCGAGAGCTCTTTGCGAATTGAAAATCCTATGGATAAACCTAAAGCTCCACCTCGCATTCGTAAGGGATTCTTGAAGCACTCGGGGCACAATCCTAATGCTTGAGCTGCCCAAAATTATTCAGTTGTTGAGGATTTGGGCTAGACTCCTTTTGCGATATCTGCATTAGAAGTGCTTCAGACTTGTCCTCCACAGAGAAAGGCATTGTTGTCTTCTCTTGGGGTTAGTGATGATACTTCTTCTTCCATTATCAAATTTGAAACTCATGGAATCCAACCTCTCTCGCCTTACTACTTGTCTCTTTTTATTCATGTAGAGTGTCTCAACAACACCATCATTTGTACTATTATTGATGAAGGTGTTGTCACTTTCATGATGTCTTTGTCTTATTGGAAGGGTTTAGGTTCTCCCACGTTGTCTCATTCTTCCAACATGTTGATTTTTTTAGATGGACAATCGTTTCGGATGCACGGTATACTTCCTTCTCTAGAGGTCCAATTGGGAGGAAATATTGTCGCGGTCAAGATCGAGTTGGTTGATGCGCCCCTTGACTACAATCTTTTGCTGGGTAGGAACTGGATGTATAATATGCAAGCTATAGCCTCTTCCCTATTTGGAGTGGTTTGTTTTTCGTTTAATGGGAAGATCATTACTATTGATCAAAATTATTTCCAAAATCCAAGTGTAAATGCATCATCGGGAGCTTCTATCCCAATTATCAATCATTCTCAGCCGGCAAATGAGAATGTGGGTGTGGGTATGTATCCTTCTCTTATGGGAACATTTAGTTGTCCTGCACTCATTCTTATGATTAGGTCTAGTCTTGGTGAGGCTTCATCCTCATCAAATTCAGTATCCTTTCACACTACTCATATGGAGGACCCTTGGATTCTTCCTTCACCGAGTACTTCGAGTATACCTGTCGAAACAGACATGCCATTGCCTGCAAGAATGGTGGCATATCAAGAAAATATTGATCATGTTGTAGATCCTAGTCCTTCCTCTTCGTGGACATAGGAGGAGGACCCTTATGTGCTACCTGCATGGGAAGTAGAGTCATCTCACTCTCACGACTTCCTTGATGATGTTTTTTCGTCAGATGAATCTATTCTTGAGGCCATGTCTGGGATTGAACAACCTTGGGAAGAGTCGCACCATAGATCATATTTCCTTCCTAAGGTTGATAGTTTAGAGTGTGATGACCTTAGGGCGATTCTCAAAGAGAAATTTGGTATCCCCATGGTCCCATTAAGCTCTCATAGTCAGATGGCTTAAGGGAACATGGCTAACCTGTCACCAACAATTCCTATCAACATTTCTCGTGATCCTGGTAAAATTGAGAATGTTTACATTGGGGCATATTGTTCTTCTGATGAGATTAAAGAGTATACCAAGTTGTTTAAGGATTTTTGTGATATTTTCACTTGGCCATGCAAATAAATGCTAGGTATAGACCCTCATATTTCGAACACGAAATCAAGACCTATCCAGATGCAAAACCAGTTCGACAACGTTTGCATGTTGTGAATCCTAGAAAAGCACCCGCCATTAAAGCAGAGATAGAAAAATTGCTCAAAGCTGATTTTATCTATCCCATTCCCTTGATGGAGTGGGTTTCAAATCCCATTCCAGTGGATAAGAAGCAGGGAGCGATCCGCATATGCACTGATTTCCATGATTTAAATGGAGCCTGTCCTAAAGATAATTTCCCTACACCATTTATTGATCAAATTTTGGATGTGTGTGGGAAGTGAGTTATTTTCTTTTATGGATGGATTTTTTAGATATAATCAGATACAAATTAAGCCCAAGGACCAACACAAGACCACATTTATTTTTCCTTGGGGAACTTTTGCATATCAGAAAATTCCCTTCAGTGGGCCATGACCTTGATCTTTCATGATCTTAAAAAGGTTATTGAATTATATTTGGATGACCTCGCTGCTCACTCTCATTTGAGAGTGCATCATCCATACCATTTGCGATTAGTGTTTGAAAGATGTCGTCATTATCAAGTTTGTTTAAATCCTCATAAGTGCATATTTTGAATGAAAGTGGGTCATTTACTGGGATTCATCGTATCCAGGGAGAGTCGACCCCTTAAAGGTTGAGGCAATACTTCAATTGTCTCCCCCGTGTCACATTTGACACCTTCAATGTGTACAAGGTATGGAGAAATTCTTACAAAGGTTCATAGTCAACTTTTCCAACTTGACTAAAGGCTTCATGTGTTTTTTGAAGAAGGACACCCCTTTTTACTGGGATGAGCGAGCCCGAGAGTCTTTCGATGCTCTTAAGAAATCCTTAGCAACGAACCCCATGCTTAGTCCACCAAACTATAGCCGTGACTTTTTTATTTATGTGTCTGCGTATCAGGAGACGGTTGGTATGGTATTGGTTCAAGAATATGAGGAGATCCATGAGCATGTCATATATTATTTGAGCCAAAACCTTATTGAAGTGGAACTTCGTCATTCCCATGTGGAGAAGCTAGCCTTAGCCACCATTCATGTGGTTCAGCGTTTGAGACATTACATTCTCCTTCACAAAACTTTGGTCGTAACTCACATCAATCCATTTCAGTTTGTCCTCACTAGATGGATGATTGGGGGAAAATATAATAAATGGATTGTGATTTTGCAAGAGTTTGATCTTGAATTCATTTTGACGAAATCGAATAAATTGTTAATCTTTACTGAGCTCATATCAGATTTCCCAAATTTAGACGAAGAGGAGGTTTATGAGGATTCTTTCGTCGATGAGCATATATTCCTCATCTCAACTGTAGGCCCTTGGCACAGAGATATTATCATGTATTTGCAAACATTGAAGGTCCCTACTCACCTCTCATGGGATGAGCGGCGATGACTATGTCACGTAGCGAAGAAATACCTCATAGTGGATGATAATTTGTACCACCATGGGGTGGCCTCCATTTTACATCGTTGTTTAACTCATGATGAGGTTGAGGTCATGCTTAATGATTGCCACGGAGGGGTGTGTGGTGGTAATTTATCTGGGCTTTCTACAGCCCAAAAAATATTAAGACCGGGCTATTTTTGGTCATCTATATTTAAGGATTGCGTTAATGTGGTCAAGAAGTTCCACCATTTCCAGGTGTAACCTAATATGCACTCGCGTCTCACCCCTTTGCATCTTATTGTCTCCGCTAGTCCCTTAACCAAGTGGGGGCTTGATTTTATGGATTGCAACCCAGCTTCGGCTGGGGGGCACCATCATATTATTGTGGTTGTCAATTACTTCACGAAATTGGAAGAGGCTATTCCCACAATTAAATCCAACAATGAGACAGCCGTGTATTTCGTATTTAACCAGATTATCACCCGGTCTGGCATTCCGAGAGAGCTTGTCACTGACCATGGCAGACACCTTCAAAACAAAATGATGGAAGATTTGGGTTCCAAGTTAGGATATAAGCAAGAGAACTCCTCTGCTTATTACCCTCAAGAGAATGGACAGGTTGAAGCAAAGAACAAGTCACTTAAGTCCATTCTCCAATGAACCATCACACAGAGCAAGAATAATTGGAATATCATGTTGTATCCTGCTTTGTGGGCCTATAGAACTATGGTCAAAACTGCCACTGGTTTTGTTGAAATATTGGAACTTCGAAGAATATTCTATATGTATCTTTTGTGGTCCCCGATGGTCCTATTGGGAGAACAACTTATATTATCTTGTACCCTGATGCTTCTAATCAGAAGAACTAATAAGAGTCATGAGGTTGTCCCCTCTAATTATAAAGGTGGGTCATTAGCACCCCAGTGTGGTTACTTGAGCCTACATGTGTAACTCGAGCCTACGTGTCGAATGAGTTAGTTAAAGTGAACGGATGAATATAAATAGAGGTGTGGTGCTTCTCATTTGAGACACACACTCTCACTTGTGTAGCACATTAATGGAGAAGAGAAGTAGCTGGAGAAGGAGGAGGATCAGTCTTTGATCTCCTTGCTGGTTTTATCTTTTATCTTTTATCTTTTTGGGGCATCTATATTGAGGAAGCTTTTGCTGGGTTTTTCCCTCTAGGGTTTTCCCAGGATAAATATTTGTGTTCCTTTTGTATGGTTGTGCTTGTCTATCTTTCAGTGATCCTATTTATATGCTTTTGTTATGAAAATGAAATGAAGTACTAATGTCTTAGCTAAGAATATGAAAATTTAACATGGTATCAGAGCCACCCTGAAAGAAGACATTGTGCAGCTAAAGAATCTATTGCTTCTTATTTTTTCAGGGGTCTCTATCCATGATCGATCAGCAAAAGAAGGCTAGACTGACTCTCCATTGAAGGGTGCATCTTTCTGTCAAAGCGGAATTCGATTCTGAGCATTTTCAGTTTTGGTGCAGAAAAATAGGGCTTTCTACAGAAGAAGAATTTTTGAGTGAGCCCATCATAGGATTTTTCTCCTCACCAAAATTGAAGTTTAGAGACTTGGATCAAGAAATTTGGTTGGGTGAAACTTTGGGAAATTCAAACCCTAGTTTGACCCCGATCTGGAAAAACCCTAAATACTAAAACTGGTAAGTTTTTGTACATTCGCTATATCCTGATATTGGAGAAGTATCAGGAGTTTAAAATTGCAAAGGCCGAAGATAAAATCCTGATTTACACTGTGTTTGAAATTCAGCCTCAGATTCGCTATATTATGGAAGATATAATCCCTCCAAGTTAGGGTTCCAGCCTCTTCCAGAATTCATCCCTAAATAGGACACCTTGGGATAATTGCTGTAGCATGGGCTATAGAGGTCCAAATGGAATTCCTAAAGATTTTCCAGAAATATAACGGACTGTAATTTCTTTGGTCTAAATTTCAGAACCTGAAGATGAACCAGTGACACGTGGAATTCCGTACAACTTCACTATTCTGAACAGTCATGTTCGCAGGTCGCCTTGAGAAAATGATCATAAATCCCAATTGGTGAAACCAATTCTGATGAAACCTATGTTGTTGGATCAGGGATATGCGAGGTTACCGTAGTGCAAAATTTCATACATAGAGGAGTAGTAATTTCGGAGATATCACAGAAACAGTAACAGGCATTTCTGCAGAAGAAATTGAAAAACTAGGGCTTCCTGTTCTGGGAGCTTCCCTCCACTGTTTTCAGAAAAGGAGTACATTAGAAAGCTCCATTTGAAGAGATATATATTTCTATCCAATCATATCTGAAATATTCCAAGTTTTGAAAATTAGGGTTTCTTTGACAAACCCTAGATCAGCTAGCTCCGGAAGCAGGACAGACACCTCAAATCAATAAGATCTAATCTTTTGCTATGTGCATTTGAGGTTCTCATTTCAAAGTGATCTATCACATCAGCTTGATGATAATCTTAGTGAAGTTGAAAACTTCCAAGCATGGAATTATTTGATCTCTCTAAAGAAAATGAATTGGACACCTACATGAGTAGAGAGGTTCCAGTTCTAGAGGGAGATGAGCCTCAAAGACTTACACAAGAAGAACTTGATCAAGGCCAATAAGATCATTGTTGATTCAATCACAGATCAACTTATACCACAAGTGTCTTCCCTAAAGACACCGAAGATGTTTGATTCCTTGATCAAGCTATTTGAACATAAGAACTTAAATCAGAATATGGCTTTGAGAATATAGTTGAAGAATGTGAAGATCCATAATGCAGAACAACTTGAAGCAGTAGAAGAAGAAGTATGCAGAAGTGGTGATAGCCACCTTGAATGGCCTCCCAGGATCATGGGATTCATTCATGTGAAGAATGTATGCCAGAAGTAAGTGATTACTTTCAGCTCAACTAATAAGAAGAGAAGAAGAATATGGGAGAAATTGAATATCAAGCTCTCACCATTCAAAGAAGATCCCTCAAGCGATAAGGAATATGAAAAACTCAATTCTTGAAGAACCTCTTATTCATATTATCATTTGGATAAGAAATCATGATTTCATGAATGAAGAAGATGATAAAGAAGAATGATCAAGATGGATTCTACCCACAAAACAAATAAAAGATAAGTATTCAATTGCCATTTCATGATATTGTTTTGTTATGCATTTGATTGTATTCAGTTGATGTGTTATGCATGATAGATTTTTTACATTAATACTACTAATATGCATGTGATGGGTAAGTAGCTCATGGTGCTATACAACTCTCCAGTGCTACTTATCAAACCTCTTTGCTGACATATTGGATTAGTGCACAATCTCAATGATGTCATGGTAGAGATAGAAGGCATCTAGAAAGTTTCTGTGAAATATGGATGAATGTTGTATTGGCTAAATAATTTCATGATGCATAAGAATTTGTCGTTATGCATATGTTTTATGAAATAGTTCTAACCATGAAACTAGTGCATTTGAATTGTAGGAAAGGTCCTATACAAACTCCTACAAGAAAAGAAGGACGAGACTTGTTCCAAAGAACAAGTGATGACAATTCAATAAACATGAATCTAAAGCTCCCAGGGTCAGAGACACCATGACGGAAGAAAGAGATTTAGAGAGTAGTAGATCCACCTCAAAGGATGAAGACCACCATGGGTATGAGAGATAACTCAAGATGAAGAAAAGAATGCTATAAAAGAAACTATGATCAAAGAATAACAGTTGATCATGGGGAATGATGTATACGATATGATTTCGATACATAAAGGGAAGTACACAGTATCCTCCATATGGATCTATAAGAACAAGTGTACAAAGAAAGGTTCGTAATTTGCCTCAAAAAGAATAGACTATGACATGACATACTCTATTGACCAGTATATATCAAGCATAGAACCACCTGTACAGAATGAAGAAGGAAGATAATACTCCACTTTAGGGGGAGCGACTACAAAATATATCTGAGTTCGACACGGTACGACATGATGGATAGCTTCTTGATGGATCAAGACTTTACTAAGAGTAAAGTGGGTTCCAACCTTCAAATTTGTATGCAAAAGACTAGGATATGTTGATGATCTGACAATACGAACTCATGGAAGATGTTATGATGAAATAATACTAGAATGATGTATGGGATATAGTTCCCAAACCAGAAGGATTATCCTCCAAATGGATATACAAAATAGAGCATGCAGCTGACGGAAGTATCGAGAAGAATAAAGAAAGATTTGTGGCCAGAGGTTTCTTTCAGAAAAAGGGAATTAATTCTGAAGAGACACTTACTCCAGGAAGTAAGGTACACTTCCTTCAGAACTATCGTGGTAGTTTCTTCCATGGTGAAGTAAAGACAAGCCTTCCTTAATGGTATGATTGAGAAAGAGTTTTACATCGAATAGTCATGAGGATTTGAAGTTGAAGCCAGATGGAATCACGTATGCAAGTTGAAGAAGGCTCTGTATGGTCTGAAGCAAGCTCCCAGAGCTTGCTATGGAAGAATAGATAGTTTCTTGTCGAGCATGGGATTTACCAAGAATAAAGTTGATCCTAACCTTTATCTCAAGGTTGTAGAAGAGGAACTTGTCATCTTGTTATTATATGTGGATGACTTATCCTTGACAAGAAATGAGAAACAGATCATGGAAAGCAAGAAGAAACTAGTAGAAGAATTTGAGATGAAAGTCCTTGGGTTAATGCATTATTTCCTAGGTCTGGAAGTATGGCAAAGTTCAGAAGAAATATTTCTCAACCAGGGAAAGTATGCGGTAGAGATATTGAAGAGATTCAATATGTTGGAATGCAAAGTCATGGCCACACCCATGGACTCCAACATGAAGCTGTTAGCTGATGACTCATCAGAGTTAGTGGATATGACTCATTACAGACAGATCATTGGGTCATTGATGTACTTAACAAATACCAGACTAGACATTTGTTTTGTTGGGAACACCTTAAGTCAATATCTTGTTCAACCAAGACGGGTTCACCTAGTAACTGCAAAGCATGTGATGAGATATCTGAAAGGGAATATAGACTTTGGTTTATATTATGATGGTAGCCATGAGTATAGATTGTATGGCTACATAGATGCAGATTGGGCCAGAAGTATCTCAGACAGGAAAAGCACATTAGGTAGATGCTTTTGTTCGGGGTCTGCTATGAGTTCATGGTTTAGCAGGAAACAGTCCAGTGCTTCTCGTAGCATGGCTGAAGTAGAATACATAGCAGATTGCTCTACTAAGTTGTGAATCCATATGGATTTGGAAGCTAATATCAGGTCTCTTTGAACTGAAGATGGATACTACATTGATTCTATGTGATAACAAAGAACCCTGTGTTTCGTCGTAACACATAGAAATCCGGTATTTATACATGCAAGATAAAGATGCAGATGATGATGTTTCAGTATTTACATACTGTAGATACAGATGATGGTGATTCAGTATTTCTATACTGAATATAGATATGATGATGATTTCAGTATTCCCATATTGAAGATATAGATGTTGTTTCAGTATTTACATACTGTAGATGCAGATGATGGTGACCTGATGATGCTTTCAGTACTCACATACTAGAGATACAGATGGTGATAGTTCAATATTCACATACTAAATATGTAGATGATGATGGTTTGGATGATGATGCGGTGACAAAGCCTCTATCTTGGGTAAAGTTCGAACACTTTCGAGACAAGCTTGGTGTGGTTCAGAAAGACCTTCCTCAAAAGGGGGAGTAGTGATGTTGTAGTGGGATTGTATCATCCCTGGACACTTGCCCTAAAGTGACCCGAAGACCTCGGTCTTCGAGAATGAAGAGGGAATGTATCATCCTGAGACATATGTCCAGAAGTGATCCGGTGACTTCGGTCATCGAGAAAGTGGTGGGATTGCATCATCCTTAAACTTCAGTTCAAAATGTATCTGGAGGTCTCGGCCCCCGTGAATGTGGTAGGATTGCATCATCCCTAAACTTCGGTTCAAAATGTATCCGGAGGTCTCGGCCCCTGTGAAAGTGGTGGATTGCATCATCCCTGAACCTCGGTTCAAAATGTATCTGGAGGTCTCACCCCCCGTGAAAGTGGTAGGATTGCATCATCCTTGAACTTCGATTCAAAATGTATCCAGAGGTCTCGGCCCCCGTGAAAGTGGTGGATTGCATCATCCTTGAACCTCGATTCAAAATGTATCTGGAGATCTCGGTCCCCATGAATGTGGTAGGATTTTATCATCCTTGAACTTCGATTCATAACGGATCCAGTGACTTCGGTACTCGAGAACGTGTGTTGATCCCGTATTCCTAGAGGAAGGATTGTATGAGTTCCACATCTGTGTTGATCCCGTAATTTCGAAAGGAAGGATCGTTGGTAACTCCATAAAGACCTAAATCCTATAATTCTGAAAGGAAGGATCATTGAATTGATCCCGTAATTCCAATAGGAAGGATTGTCTGAGTTCCACAGATGTGTTGATCCCGTAATTCCAATAGGAAGGATTGTCTGAGTTCCACATCTGTGTTGATCCTGTAATTCCGAAAGGAAGGATCATTGGTAACTCCGTAAAGAACTAAATCCCATAATTATGAAAGGAAGGATCATTGAATTGATCCCGTAATTCCAATAGGAAGGATTGTATGAGTTCCACAGATGTGTTGATCCCGTAATTCCAATAGGAGGGATTGTCTGAGTTCCACAAATGTGTTGATCCCGTAATTCCGAAAGGAAGGATCGTTAGTAACTCCATAAAGACATAAATCTCGTAATTCCAAAAGGAAGGATCATTAGTAACTCGGTAAAGACCTAAATCCCGTAATTCTGAAAGGAAGGATCATTGGTAACTCCGTAAAGACCTAAATCCCGTAATTCCGAAAGGAAGGATCATGTTGATGTTTTTATGATGATGATGATGTTTCTGATCAAAAGATCAGATGTTGCTGACGATGATGATGTTCTATGATCAAAAGATTAGAATATGATGATGATGATGTTTCTCTGATCGAAAGATCAGAAGTTGCTGATGATGATGTTCTCTGATCGAAAGATCAGAATATGATGATGATGATTTTTTTTGATCGAAAGATCAGAAGTTGCTTATGATTATGATGTTGCTGATGATGATGATGTTTTCTGATTGAAAGATCAAAATGCGATGATGATGATGATTTTTCTGATCGAAATATCAGAATGTGATGATGATGAGATCCTGATGATGATGATTCCGTATTATCAAAGTATGATGATGATGATGTACTGATCGAAAGATCAGAATATGATGATGAGTTGATGTTAGAGTATGATGATGTTCTGTTGATGATGGTTCTGATCGAAAGATCAGAGGCTGATGATAATGATGAGTCTAATTGAAAGATCAAAGTATGATGATGATGTTTTTGTTGATCGAAAGGCCAAAGTGTTGAAGAAGATGTTGCTAATCTAAAGGTCAAAGTGTTGAAGATGATGTTGCTGATCGAAAGGTCAAAGTGCTGAAGATGATGTTGCTGATCGAAAGGTCAAAGTGCTGAAGATGATGTTGCTGATCGAAAGGAGAAAGTGCTGGAGATGATGTTACTGATTGAAAGGTCAAAGTGCTGAAGATGATGCTGATCGAAAGGTCAAAGTGCTGAAGATGATGTTGTTGATCGAAAGGTCAAAGTGCTGAAGATGATGTTGCTGATCGAAAGGACAAAATGCTGAAGATTATGTTGCTGATCGAAACGTCAAAGTGTTGAAGATGATGTTGCTGATCGAAAGATCAAAGTGCTGAAGATGTTGCTGATCAAAGCAATCAAAGTATTAATGATGATGAAGACTTAAGATTGATGATGAAGACTACATACTGTTGAAAAGCTTCCAATGATTTATAGATGTGTTACCCTGATGATGCTGATGATGTCCTCTATCTCTCTCCTACTATTGTTGTTGTTGATGTTGTTGTCGAATACCCTTCTCGTTAAGGGGGAGTGTTGAAATATTGTAACTTCAAAGAATATTCTATATGTATCTTTTGTGGTCCCCGATGGTCCTATCGGGAGAACCATTTGTATTATCTTGTACCCCGATGCTTCTAATCGGAAGAACTAATAAGAGTCATGAGGTTGTCCCCTCTAATTGTAAAGGTGGGTCATTAGCACCCCAGTGTGGTTACTTGAGCCTACATGTGTAACTCGAGCCTACGTGTCGAATGAGTTAGTTAAAGTGAATGGATGAATATAAATAGAGGTGTGGTGCTTCTCATTTGAGACACACACTCTCACTTGTGTAGCGCATTAGTGGAGAAGAGAAGTAGCTGGAGAAGGAGGAGGATCAGGATTTGATCTCCTTGCTGGTTTTATCTTTTATCTTTTATCTTTTTGGGGCATCTATATTGAGGAAGATTTTGCTGGGTTTTTCCCTTTAGGGTTTTCCCAGGATAAATCTTTGTGTTCCTTTTGTATGGTTGTGCTTGTCTATCTTTCAGTGATCCTGTTTATATGCTTTTGTTATGAAAATGAAATGAAGTACTAATGTCTTAGATAAGCATATGAAAATTTAACAGGTTTTTCTCCCTATCAGCTTGTGCATGGGGTGGAGTCAGTATTACCAGTTGAATGTGAAATCCCTTCTTTGAAGCTAGCTGTGGAGATTTTACCAGACACTTCTGCATTGGAAGAGTGTTTGGTCCACTTAGAGCAGCGTCAAGATGCCTTAGTGGCTCTTGAGGTTAACAAGCGTCACGTTAAGGTCCAGTATGATAAGTCTGTCCATCCTAGGAGGTTTAGTGAAGGTGGCTTGGTCCTTTTATGGGATCAAGCTAAGGAACCCTTGGGGGCAGGAAAGTTTAATCCCATGTGGTATGGTCCTTACATGGTTAAGCGTGTCTTAGAGAAAGGCATCTATGAGCTGGTTGATTATGAAGGGATAGCCTTGGCGGAGCCTAGAAATGGGCTCTATCTCAAAAAATACTATGTGTAATCTTTAGCTAGGGCTGATTTTTGTATATTATTGTACAGTTTTGCATTGCATATTTATGTTTTCTTATGGTGATCGGGTTTGTTGATTAGCTTTCGTTTGTTATGGAATATTTCAATGGAGTCTTTCATTTACATAGGATTCACTGATGGTGCTAGCCGCACACTCAAAAATCAGCTTCGGCTACGTGGGTGATCTATACTCCTACGGTCAAGCATTGCCTTTAGGAGGCGTATGTTTATGACCTTCATCAAACAATGTTGTTGAATATAGTGTGATTATTGAGTTATTGTGTGATTCCATTTCGTATGGTGTTCATTCTATTGAGGTACGTCTTGAGTCGTAGTTAGTGGTTTCACAACTTAATGGCTTGTATCGTATTAGGGATCCGACATTATTACGAAGATTCTTGTGTGTTAGATTGCTAGAACGTAAATTTGAGAGTATAACATACATTCATGTTCCAAGAAATTTTAATCAAGTTGTTGATTCATATGCTAACTATGTGTTAGATTGGCATTTGTTTCACAGACCATAAGCATTTCATAAACACATTTTACACATGTAAATAGAATAATAATCAATCATCATAAATATTTTTCATTAAGTTCAAAAAAGGTGACGTCATAATACATAAGTGTCATATACAAAATTGGGGCTTCCGAGCCACCAAAATATACTATGCGGTCATACAAAAAATATACACCCAGGTCTCTAAGCCTGAGGTGGAGAAGGGTGATGATCATGATAGCACACCATGGCTCTAGATAGCCAGTGAAAAAATTAAACCCATGCTCATGGTACTCCAACCACCTAGCACTACATGGCCTCAGGAAAGTCCTCGACTTGCGCCATGGGTACTCTGTGTGTCAATCGAACAAAGTTCGTGTGAATTCTCTGGAGTGTCTGCTCCGCATCTGCACCTGTGATCTCATCACCTCTTTCCCTTCGTTGATGATGAGGAAATCCATCTAGACGTCGTTGTCCTACATTTGGATATACATGATAGTGTGTCACTATGTGTCATCACACCAAAAACAAGTCTTTTGATTCCATATATCAAAAAACACAAAAAAATAAATTATTCAAAAGTTAAAAGTGGGTTTTGGATTCGTTACCTATGTCTCCATAAGCCGCTCCTGGTGGTAGGGGCATATATGGGTCTCTGTTGAAGTCTATCCCTGCATAGGAGTAGTCATCTATGGAGATGATCTATCTTTGCCACCATGGAAAGAACAATTTTAGATAGGAGCTAGCCACCCTTCCACCTCCCAGTATGCGCATGACATTAGCCCAGCATCGTTGAGCTGGATCTCGGACTCCATGTGGAGCAATGTCTAATATAAGGCTTAGCCCTAGCACCCGCTCAAAAAAGAATGTGCTCAGTATGCTGCCAAACCCGAAGTTCCACACCTTGGCCATCTTGTAGTAACTGAGTTGTTGTTTCATGTTGCTCAGCAGCATAGTACTACAGTCATATATCATAGGTTGCAGACACTCTACTGCATAGAACATCATTGGTCGTGAATCCTGGTGGAGTGATTCCAAACCTGTGATCTTTCCTAGTGCCAAGAGTATGGATTTTAGCCCCAAAATCTGAATCACATTTTTCAAGATTTGACTCCCAACCTTCTCTATATTTGGAAGGCAATACACAGCTCTGTAGTCATCTATAGTCAACCCACCTCCTGGCCCACAAGATATGAGGTTCACCATCTCCCCTCGTTGGGACAAACCTGTGATGAAATATATGTCCTCAACATCAATGCTGAGTGACATCCCATCTATCTGAAAAGTTTCAAACTCTAGATCCTAGTAATCTACCAACAACTGGAGTAGTCTTGTATTTTCCCTCAACCTGCCAAGACACCAAAACTTGTATAAGCCACATGCCCGTAATGCTTGTTGAGCCATGAGGTCAGCTTAAAAATCTTCCTCAACTTCAAAATGTTCCCTCTCTCTCCACTCTAGTACCATCCTGCACAAAAAACACAATTTTTTATCATTATTTTCCCATAAAATCCTTGTTCGCTGCACTATACATGATTGTTTGCAAAACAACCGCGTATGTACGTGGTTTTCATGGAATTTTCTATGGCCCTATATTCCACTATTTGAAAAAGGCCTGATATCTGCGTGGGACGAAATGCCCAAGTTGGGATGGCCTAAAAATTTAATTGGACCATGAAAATTTAAAAATTTTGCATGAAAAGGAAAGAGAGGGGCAAGGGAATTTACCTGGATCAAATGTGGAGGGATTTCGTCGGACAATGTTCTTGGAATTTGCTTCTGAATTTCTGGACTCAAATGCACTATGGTTGGTAAAAATTCAAAATGGTATGAAAATTTCTAATTTTTGACTATTTTATGGAAAAAGTTTGAAATTTTTACCCACTTTCTATAGTTTTTTACCATTTCTGGCCGTTTTGGACCATTTGAACTAATTTGATGTTGTAGGAGCCTGTTTTGAGTGCGATTTGACCATGTCTTCAACCCGTTTGTGCCTATTGCAGGTATTATGTCTAAACTAGCATATAGGTTAGGTTTCCACATCCACTTGCATTTTTCATGACCTTATGACCGTTTCATCTTAACCTTATGTACGAACCCATTCCATCTTGTCACAGAACCTTCTTGCTGCTTTTAGAAGTGACATTATGCAAATGGTAGAGCTTTCCCATACATGGGTACCCTAGTTAGATCTTGTGTTGCATTTGGTGCCCATGCTGACATTTCTCCTTTAGGGTGTGGGAGTCCTTTGTATAGTACCACCATGACTTTGAGCAAGAGCTTCATACTCCTCTTGAATTTTATGTTGGCCATTCCCCCGGGACTCCCTTGTATATGTAAAGTTGTAATTGCATTATCATGAGTCTTGCTTCCCTTATTGAGCCTTATGTCGACTTCCCTGACTTTTATTATCAGCCATATAGACCGAGTTTGTCTCATGTCTAGCCAAGCAGAGCCTTTGTGCATATCTTTTGCAGCTTGATTCCCCATTTTTTACCGGGAGGGGACTTTCCCCCGAGTGTTGTTATCCTGCAAATGTTTCCTTACATTGAGCATAGGTATGTTCCATTGCTTGGAACTAGTTTGTTTTTCCCCTGACACTCGTCTTCTCCTATATTTGTAACTATAAAGCACTTTTATTATTTTTCAAGGTTTTCAAAATATCTAAAAAAGTCCCAAAAAAAAATCAAAAAACCAAAAAGCCGGACAGGAAAAGATGTTATATTTGGTAGCATTCGAATCATGTCTCCTTCGAACAGAGCACTGTATATCACATCCGTTGGTTGGGTTATTAGTTTGACTTTAGGATTTGTACTCGTTACTCTAAGTTTATCTCCACCGAGTGGTTAAGCTTCCAATCCCTATGGAGCCTCTGTTGATGCCTTTTGTGTCATAGAGATGTCCCAGTTTGCATATAGAGTCTATGCTACCTACTTCAGTCACCACTTTCCTTTTATGCTCTTGTTCGAAGGAATTTGAAGCCTGAGTCGGCCATTCCTCAGTTTTCTTGACTTTGCATGTCGGCCATTCCTAGTACTATTACTGGTTCGTGCACATCTTGTTCGAGTTCTTCCATATTATACAGCGTTGCTGAGTACCTCATGTTGGTTGATGGGGGATGCCTTAATGGCCTCCTTCAAGTGGATTCCATCCCATCAACTTCAAATCATCTATTTTGAGATAGGAGTCTAGAGTCATTTGAGTGCCTTGAGACTTACAGTCATCAGTGGTAGGTTCTCTCGCCATCGACAGTTTTGGGAATACATCAATGTCCCCTGATTAATGGATTATTCCAAGTGTTTGACTTCAACACATCTATTCACACTTATTAGATTGCACTATAGTACCTTGATTCCCATTTTCATTATCAGTGGGTGATCTCAGATCTGTTAACGGTATACATCAATGACCAATAATCAGACGATGGACTACTATGTTCAACCTCGACACATCTATTTGCATAGTAGGACATGTACTCGTAGCGGTTTGTGTATAATACTTTATAGCTTGGTGGCATTCCACATATGCTACCTCCTTGATCGTGCCAGTGTTCATGAGATTTCAGCTCTTGTGATTTGATTCTAGTGTATGTCAGATATCTTCATTCATTATGGAGATCTTGATCCAACGGTATATCTTCAACTTCTATGGAGATCTTGATCCATTGTATATCTTCATCATGGAGATTTTTTCTATTATATATTGTATGTGGCGATGACCACACATGTCACATTTTGTATATCATGCCTATTCATGGCCATTGTACTCTTATGTATTCGATACTGCTATATGTATTTGCAGCCATATGCAGAGATTGATTATTGTACTATACTGATGGATGGCTGGTTCTTCCACCTGGTTCTTCATCACTCCACTTCTGGGATGGATTTTATAATGTATTTTGGCCATCATGTTACCCCTCTAAACTCACACATTAGGGGGCGTCTGTTATAGATGATTTTACCACACATGGTTGATCACATGTTTATGGACTTCCCTATCCCTCTGCAGATGGGGTCTACCCCATGGACTGATATTATACTTTGATGTTTCCAATTTCATCCCTAAAAAACACTTGTTTATTGTTGTATGTGACTTTTAAACCCATACTCGCGTGTACACGTGACTTTTGACCTTAAACCCGTGTACGTCAGGATGAGTGAATAAATACAAATAGTTTTACAGTTTTCTTTCATGTGTGTCCAAACCACTTGACTCTTGGCCTTCCATATGCCTCTAGATCACTTGGATTTGACCCTCCATTACCCCTTTGGAGTGTTATATAAGGAACCCCTTAGATACATTGACGGAGAGGAATTGAAGAGCAACGAAACTATAGTCCATTGTTGCCATAGCTTGCATATACTTGAGTCTACATCCCTTTGTCCCTTTGGAGCACTTTGTGTTCTTCCCAAGCTTTCCTTTGCTTATGAGGTTGATATTAAGAGATGGGGTATTGAGGTGGTGGAGGCCCAGGTGGAGGACTCGGTTTCTTCGGTTTGCAGATGTGTGGACAAAGGTTGTCACTTTTGTAATATCTTATTTGATTAATAGAAAGATATTTTCCTGTCCAATAATGTGCATTTGAATGAATATTGAATCCATGGATATGTTTAATTTATTATACATTGTTGATTATATATGCTAGAGTATATCTCACACCATATTATATAGCATGCTTGTCTTTTTTGCTGTTGTTGAGAGCAAATTACTAGCGTAAGCAGGATTGGAAAAAGCTCAACGAGGATCTACTTCAACCATCCGGAATAAGGTATGATTCGAGATCCCTTAGTGTTATATTTTTAGTTTCTCTTGCATATTGGGAAGGGATTGATTTCTCGTGTCTAGCTATTTTTTTTGGTACACCCCAATCCATAGGAAGTTTCTCTCTGTAACACATACTCCATTGGAAGTTTGGATGAGAGGAAAACCTTTAACCATTTTATCATTTTGGAGTTGCTAGAGATATTTGAAATTGAGATTCCCAAATATCTCGTGCCATATCTTACTAGTGTTGTTAGTATGATTCAATAAAGCTATAGGACGCGATACAGGAAAAAAATGTGAGAACTCATAAGCCTTAGTGGCATGATTAGCAATACCTTTCGCTATGAGCCTTTCAGTAGCTTTTTCTGTGATCTCAACTGAGTATGAGTCTAATGTAACTCTCTTGGGAGAGCCTATATGGGTCATCTGATAAACAAACAACAAATTAGCTGCAAGGGAGGGCATATAGAGTGTGGAAATTGAACCCAAGAGATAGAACAATTACACTCACAAAATTGCTAATCAATCATGCAAAATTCACACCAAAGGAGACTAAAATTGGAGCATAACACTGATCTGTATTCAATAAATGTACAATAGCCAACCATGTCAAGTAATAGGCTGCTGCAATATATCATTACATGAGAGAATAGAATGCATAAATATCCCATTCGAAATATTCAAAAAGTAGGCTTACTAAATCTAGTCAAATCCCCCATAAGTGCATAAAGCAGTTTCCAAATCTATGAAGATGCTCACAAATTTGCTAAGTCAAGTGGGAAAGCTAAAGAGGGATGGAAAGAAAACTAATACATGCTTTTATTTGGATAAAAGGAAGGAGGATGATGTGGGAAAAAAACAAGTCAAGTACACCTAGTCTAGATTTTCCTTTTGCCTTAAATTAGAATAAAACAAGGAAGCTTTTTAAAAAAAAAAGATATGCACTTTGGAGGATATGGAATAAAGTAGACATGCTAAATTGGGTTTCTAGGATGTTTCCCAAGCGCTCCATGACTCAGTTTTAGCATGTGTTGACTTCTAGGACTTGTAGAAGGCAACTAACATAGAATGGAATCTAGGAAACTAGGTAATAAGACAAAAATAATTAAAACTAATGTCTAAGGTAGGTAACTATGGGTTGATTAATGTCTAGTCCTCCTAGTGTCACTAGGATTTCCAGCTAGTTCCCCAGCTGCATGAATGGTATTTGCTGCCCATTTTGGTCTTGTAGGACTATTAGGATCTGCAATGAAATCATCATTATCAGACATATCAGAATCAACAAAGTCATTAGTCTCTCCACTTACAATCAATGGATCTGGTGGTGAAGAAGACTCTCCAACTTCAACTACTACTTAAGGCTCTTCTTGGAACTGAACACTTATTTCAATGAAAGTTTTGTTATTTCTCAAGTTGATCAGCTTGTACCCTTTTGAATCTTCAGAATACCCAACCAATGGGCACTCTTGGCTTTGGTGTTGCAAATCCTTCCTCTTTTCAGTTGGAATTTTATCCCAAGCCTTTGAGCCAAAATTCTTGAAATGGGTCACATCTGGCTTGTGCCTGCTCCAAGCTTCGAAAGGAGTCATACCATCAAGATGCTTATGAGGAACCCTATTATGGATGTAGGATACACATTTTATAGCCTCGACCCAAAACTTTGGTGCCAAAGTCTTAGCGTCCATCATGCAGGTTGCCATCTCCTTCAGTGATTTGTTCTTTCTCTCAACAACACCATTTTGTTGTGGTGTGTAAGGGATTGAATGTTGCATCTGAATACCTGCATATTTACAATACTGAATGAACTCAGACTTTACATACTCACCACCATTGTTAGATCTGAGGATCTTGAGTTTCCTCCTGACTGGTTTTCAACCAAGGCTCTAAAGACTTTGAAGAGGTCAAAAACTTCAGACTTATGCTTTAGGAAGTAAACCCAACAATACCTGGAAAAGTCATCTATGAAGGTCAATGCATATTTGGTTTGAATCATGGGCATATGAGGAAATGGACCAGAAATGTCACTGTGGATCAGCTCAAGAGGTGCACAGGTTCTCTCATGACTAGCTTTCTCATACTTGTGCTCTAGGTTTTTTCCTAGGATACAACCTTGACACACTCCCTTAGAAAACTTGATATTTGGTAACCCTATGACCATATCTTTTTCACTCAAATCAGAAAGATACGTGTAGTTAATATGGAAAAATATTTCATTCCAAAGCTTGCTTGCTTCATTAGCATGAATCATAAGAGTAGACGGGTTTGAGTAGGGTAGAAAATGGGAAAAATTGTATACCTTTGAAGTGTGATCTACAACACCTTTTGCTATGACTTTGCCATTCAAAATCTCAGTGATTTCAACATCATCAGGGGATAATATGACCTTCTTTGGAGGCCCAGTATGAGTCATCTGATACACTGACAAGAGATTAGAGGCAAGACCTGGAACATACAACACATTATTGATCTTACCATGGTTAAGATCAATCCTTCCCTTCCCAAACTGTCAGTGAGATATTCATCTCCCAAAACTATTGGTGGACCTTTTGACATGTCAAGAGAGGAGAATGTCTCTTTTGTCGAAACCATATATCTAGAATCTCTAGAGTCTATGATGAAGCTAGGTGAGCTTGATGTGCCAACAACCAAGGCATGTACTCTCTCTCTGTCCTCTGAATTTGATCCTCCTTCCCTCTTCTTTGAGCAATCAGGAAGGGAGATTTTATTCTTCTCCAGAAGTTGCATCAACATGTCAATTTGCTTCTTCATACAAGAGCTCTTAGGATGATATCCCTTACTGCAGTATGCGCACTTGCTCATTTCTCCTTTGTTCTTATTCTTCTGGGAGTTCTTCTTGGAACCTTGGGGCTCCTCTTGAAACTTGTTCTTGTCTCTCTTTTGCTCAGGTGGCTTTTTAGATTTTTTCTTTCCTTTTGAATCCACCTTTGAATCTCCAGCAACCAAATCTTGGTCTTTGGAAGGTTTGATGGTTCCCATCATCACCAACTTATCTTGCTCCTGTGTGAGGGATTCCATGAACTCTGCAAGCTTAGGCATCTTCCAGGCTCGAGCTGTCAACTTGGTGGCATGGAAGGTCAAAACAAACACTGAATAGTCAGGACCAAGCTTAGAGAGTATGGCCAAAACTAGTTTATCTTCCTTCTTTTCAATCCCACACTGTTTCAACTACAAAACAAGGGCCTTAAACTTGGAAAAGTAGAGTTTCAATTATTCAAAGCTACTGGGACTCAAGGATATCAACTCATTCTCAATTTGATGTCCTCTCATCTCATATTTATTCCCAAAAATATCTTCTAGCTTCTCCCACACTTCATTAGGTGATGTCAATCCATCAATATGGAAGAGGAGGTCTCTTGAAATGCTCAAACACAAAAGACCATAGGCCTCATCCCTCCTGTTGTGCCATTTAATTTTCTCTGTAGCTACATTGGGATCTACCTCGGTTGCCATAGTCACCCTGTAGAGACCTTTTTCTCTCAACAATATCTCCATCTCAGCTTTCCACTCAAAGAAATTGAATGGATTCAAGATGATCTTCTGAGATTGGTCCATAGCTCAGAAACTCTACCCTCCAGTCAGCAGAATGCGCTCCCAGACAAGATTCCAAACCTGCAATAGCAATAAGGAAGGAGATAAATTAATCTACAAAGGCTCTAATACCATGTGGAAATTCAACCCAAGAGATAGAACAATTACACTCACAAAATTGCAAATCAATCATGCAAAATTCACAGCAAATGAGACTATAATTGGAGCATAACATTGATCTGTATTCAATAAGTGTACAATAGCCAAACTTGTGAAGTAATAGGCTGCTTCAATATATCATTACATGAGAGAATCTAATGCATAAATATTCCATTCGAAATAGTCAAAAAGTAGGCTTACTAAATCTAGTCAAATCCCCCATAGGTGCATAAAGCAGTTTCTAAATATATGAAGATGCTCACGAATTTGCTAAGTCAAGTGGGAAAGATAAAGAGGGATGGAAAGAAAATTCATACATGCTTTTATTTGGAGAAAAGGAATGAGGATGATGTGGGCAAAAAACAAGTCAACTACACCTAGTCTAGCTTTTCCTTTTGACTTAAATTAGAATAAAACAAGATAGATTTTCAGAAAAAGTAGATATGTGCTTTGGAGGATATGGAATAAAGTAGACATGCTAAATTGGGTTTCCATGATGTTTCCCAAGTGCTCCATGACTCATGTTTAGCATGTGTTGACTTCTAGGACTTGTAGAAGGCAACTAGCATAGAATGGAATCTAGGAAACTAGGTAATAAGACAAAAATAATTAAAATTAATGTCTAAGGTAGGTAACTATGGGTTAATTATTCTAACATAGAGAACATTTTTGAACTCACCATGCTGGATTTTAACTGAACCTCTTCTTACTGCTAGAATTTGGGAATCATCTCCCATGTGAATACTTGGTCCTTTTGATAGTATGATGCTAGAGACAAATTCCTGGTAGGAAACCATGTGGTTGGATGCTTCATAATCAATCAAATAGGTTTTTGATTCAGTAAGGCCAGCCTTCAAGGCATGGAACCTCTCATGATCCTCTTTCTATTGTCCAGCATCAAACTTCTTTGCTCCATGTGGAAGAGAAATGTTGTTCTATTCAAGGAGAGCAGGCAGCTGGTCGATCTGTTTCTTCATACAATGGCTTCCAAGATGAAAACCCCTCATACAATAAGGACAATTTGTCTATTCAAATATTTTCTTCTTCTTGGATCCCAAATCTACTTCGGAAGACTTCTGACTCTCTATAGGATTCGAATCAGATGATTTAGAATCCTTTGTTGGGCTATAGGGAAGACCCGGGCTTTATACCATTAACTTCGCACCAACAAAAGACCCATAGTGTTGGCCCTTTCGGAAACAACCTATGAGCAAGTTGCAGTCTCACCAGAAACAGCTATGGGGTGCCACAGAATCAGGTTTCTGCAAGCAGAAGAGGGATATTACTGTACCTTTAGTTTCTAACACTTATAATCATACAATGCAGAACTTTAATAGTTACTTATTTAGCTTCGCAGTTAGATAAACAAACAGTTCCTTGCTTAACCCTTTACTGGGAATTCCGGTGAAGTTAGTATTTAGCAGTGATCTTACTTATCAATTATATATTTATCAATTCATAAAAGAACATAACAATAACAAAACAAAAACCACAACACACGATATAACGTGGTTCACCCCCAGTTTAGGGGTTACATCCACAGAACTGTGTTTTATTCAACTCTTTAAAAAAACCACAGTTCTGATCTGTGCACTCAGCTGCAGATCCCTTCAAGTCCTCAAAGCCACGCACACAGCTGTAGATTTCCTTAATCACCCAAAACCCTCTGCGCACACAGCTGCAGAGGTCGTCCACGCACACAGCTGGGACTTAACCTTCTTACAAAACAAGCCTTAGCTTCGCATCAATTCATCTTACATCAAAAGCCTAAACTGACTTCTTTACAAGAGTGCTTATTTATAGTGCACTTATTACAAAACCATGGGCTTAAACCATGGGCACCCCGAACCCTAAACCCTGGACTTAAACCATGGGTTTATTACAAAAAGAAGGTTTTTACTCAACCCCGACACCCCTAAGACTGTTTTGAGTCGTAACTCCACTTACAACTTCCACAAAAACTGCAGAGTTACCAAAATTAGGGACCGTTAAGGTGCGCACCCCAACAAGCCCCTAAGACTCACCAGTGGCCCGTCCTGGGACACTCTGCTGCTCTTCTGGTTGACGAAATTTGTAAGCGAAGATGGTGAACTGCTTGTTGAGACCACGCATGATATTGTCGGCTGCTTGCTCCTTTTCGACCAACGCCTGCAATACTGTGGCTGATGCTTCGCTGGCCTTTTTCTGCGCAAATGCAGCATATTCCTTCAGAACTTTGAGTTGGGTGTCCACAGCAGTACTCAACTCGAAAGCTTCGCTGATAAGTGGCTGCATATAATTTTCCACTTCTGTTGCTTTTTCTCTGCACGACTCAATTTCCTATTGGAGTTCATTGCTTCGCTTTACCTTGAACATTTTCTCCATAGGCGGCAGAGTCTTAATTTCCGCTTTTACTGTATCCAACTCTGTCTGTCACTACCTGATGGTTTCTTGCAGCTGTCCGAATTCTGGGTGTTCCTGCAGGGTGGTCCAGGCCTCAACACTGTCTTCTAGCAGCTTTGCTACGCTGCTCACAGTATTCGATATTTTTGCTGCGGAGGCCTGAATCTATGCTCGGTGTTGCTACCTGACCTCTAGTGGGCTCTCCGGGGTGATGCAGAGTTGAAGCTCCGTAATCTGAGCCTCATGTTCCACTTTGAGCTTCTTTATTTCACTACGATACTGTTGTGCGTAGTCTTTCAGCCTGGCTAATATTTGTTCTAGTTCTTCCACCAGTTGTACATCGAAGTCAGGAAGACTTCGACATGCCTCATCCAAGACTCGTACTAGGTTAATCCACTTATGTTCTGCATCCCTCTTTCTCTTCTCCACTGCCTCTAGCTGCGTTGTGAAGCCCTGCTGCTTACTTATGGCATTTTCCAACTGCATTTGTGAATAGTGGTCTCATGCCTAGATTTCCTTCATAATCGCTGACTGACAGAGATGTACCTCTGTCATGGACATATTAGTGTAATCGATTCCAACCTTCATACTCATCTCCGAATGAGACGCTGCATCCGTTAATATGAGGGCTGCACTAGACACTTAGCCTTTGTTATCTCTGGCCGGCCATTGCCTTAGGTCTGGCTATGCACTTACTGGGGCACTGCTTGCTGACGCGCCAGTCAGTGATTTTTTTACGAAGTCCTTCAACTCCAAAATGTGCTTTGCTACACCAGTGATGGCATGCAGTTGTGTAGCTGCAAATTCTAACCATTTCTTGGTGAGAACTTCTGTGGACCTCGAGAGAGCCTGATCAAGCTTCTCACTTGTCAGGCTGGTCTCCTCGTCAATATCCTTGTCCTTCGATACCTTTGTTTTCTTTCGGGACTGGGGTTTGTTCACTTCCTCTGGCTCTGGTGTCTTGTGTTTATCCTTTCGATTAGGGTCTGAAACAGTTTTAACTGAGTCTTCTTCTTCTTCTTCATTACCATCATCTCCACCCTGGTCGCTTTCACTCTGCTGCGACTCGGTTTGTTCTTCACTGTCTTCAGGGGGGTATTGCTGCTGTGTATGACTAGGGCCTGCGCCCACATTGGTAACTGAGGAAACTGGAATGGTGGGTTTTTTCCCTGCGTCCCTCAGCCATTCAGGCGGCCACTGTTGAACTACCGTGAGGATGTATTCTTTGGTTACTACATACGGTAACTTAAACCATTGATGCTTTTGATCCGCGTGGGCCTGGATGAAAATATGATGCATGTCGGCGCTGAAATGGGCTGCGTCGTCATATTGAGAGAATAACTCATTACTAAGCCGAGGAGTTTTTCTGATCTCATATGAGATACTCATCATATAAAATGCAAATACACAGTTTGTCATCTACTATAGGGTTTTATCCTGGGAAACCCACAGAGAGGCATACCTTACTGCGCCAGGCATATCTGAAGGTATAGCAGCAAACTGCGCCCCGGTAGGTTCTTGCCATCCTACCAGGGCGATAAGGACTATCAACCATGAATAGTGAAAGGGCCTTCCTTTCTCCTACGCATCGCGAGCGTCTTCAAGGAATTCCTTCGCGATATACGCTGCCCAGTTGTAACTGTAGCCTTCGGCACAGTTTGCAGCAATTCTAATAACCGGGGCAGGCACTTCATATGGTCTGCACTTTTGCATGAGCTTGCATGCTAAAAGCTCAACTACAAAACAAATATTATGGTGTTGAATCATAGAAGTGTGATACCCTCATTTTCCCTTCGTCAGGCCGAAGCGTTCCTTCATGCTTTGTGCGAGCTTCGTATCCTCATGCTTTGAAGGAAATTCGATCCCCGGATTAGGCCCCACTACTGGTAGGGATGTGATCCTATGAATGAGCTCACCATTAATAGGAATTTTCTTGTCTCCTATCCATAGGTGGCCGTCATGCACTAATGCCAGCAGCTGCTTGACCACTATGGTCACCTGTGTGCTGCGACCAAAATGGGGAACATCGAGCATCTTTAATAGACCAGCTTGATCCAAGCTAGCAGCCCACTGTTTTACTTCCAGCAATGTCGTGCCAGTCTCTGGATATTTGATGAAATGCAAGTATTGTCCTAGTGCAAACTGTGGAAACCTTGCACGATCATTCGTGTCGTGGTCGGAATACTTAAGCCGGTTTAGTTTCCCTGTAATGGTCCCAACCAACTGCACACCTGGTGGCAACGAAGGGGTGCGTACTGTGAACTGCTTTGTCCACCGAGGTGGCTGAACTCCTGGTCAAACTGGTGGAATATATGGTGGATGCTTCGGTGCAATGTTCTCATCTTCTGTAGGTGGGACCTTTGCTGAACCAGATGGAGGAATCTCGGGGTCCTCTGGTGTTTTCCCTGATTGTTTGTGTCCGTCTTCGTTGTGCTTAGAACGTACTTCAAGATTAAACTTCTTTTGGGCAGATCGTGTCTGCATTGGCTGAGTCGGCACTAGGGGAGTTTCTTCACGGGGTGCAGATGCAGGTGGTTGGTTAAAAAGCTTCGGCAAACCCATCTGCTCAAACTCTCTCAACAGTTCCTGGAACTCACGATCAGCTGACATGGATGCAATTGTAAAACTCAAGAAACTGAAAAATGTGAACATCGCGGGTGTGGGTGTCTTCTTATAGAATCTATCCATGAAATATGTCATAACTGTGCAATGATGGCACCAAATATGACAGAGATCTTGTCCAAATGGCGACAGATTTTCCAAGATCGCATTAATACAGGCAGTTAATACAGAGAATGTACCGGTGCCGCCAAATTTGATTTCTTCTAACGGTCATTTTTTAAGTTCCGACAGACCTTTCCTTCTTCGGCACAAGCAGTAGTTGTGGCTGCGCCCTAATAAGGACATTCAACACCTCTGGACACCATCTGCGACATGGATTCGAGCTTCTACCCATGACAAAATGTCATCCACGGCTTCAATGATTCCTTTTATTTCAAGGAACTTCATCAGACATAAGTCCTGATACTTCTGGAGAAGTTGGGTCTCTTTGCTTACCATTTCTTCATCCCAATAATCTCCATTGGTAGCATACTTAGGCTGGTCTTCTAATCCAATGTTGACTGTCCGCATCTTGAGGGGCTGAGTCACTTTAGGGGCTTCAACTGCTGGTTCGTGCACGTCGCAGTGTCCTTCTGACTTAGGAATATCAATATTGCACAGATCATCATCCTCGTCAATTGCGAGGTTATAATATTCGACTGCATGAGCTTCTTGTGCTTTCCAATCAGGTCGGTATTCTACTACTTCTTGATCATCAAATACCTTAGTATGGATCAACCTGATAGCTGCATCTAAAGCTAGACAAACTTCATTAGTAGAAAAGGTAAGCACAAAACTATCAACAAGACAATTCCAACTTACAGTATCCTGGCGAAGCTCAGCCTCCGCGTACCATTTCTTTGCTATTGGTTCCAGAGTATGCACAAACCTATGTACCCATTCTTCCTGAGGTACATGCTGCCGCGCTTCGTAGTACTGTGCCAAATGTTCCTGAGGGATAATCTTTCCATCAAACCTGCTTTGCACCTCCTGGGGCTGATCCATAAATCTCAGGCAAAGGAACTTCTGACAAGCTTCCTAACTACGAATGTACTTTTTGTGACCATTCCACCATCTGGCTGCTGTGGCTCCGAATGCTGAATCCAAAGTCTCCATTTTCTATGAGTCTGGTACCTGCTCTGAGAATTGCACAATAAACTCTTCTAGGTCTGTCGAACCATCAAAAACAGGTAAGGTTCTTGTCTATGAGCCAAGCCATCTGAGAGACTTGGTAATTATGGCACATCGATGGCCATGTAGCTCATACAGTCTATTCTGCCAATTCTCTAGGCCATCATCTAAATCTGTCATGCAGGAGCTGTCACACTACCAATCCATGATACCTTTGGCAGTAGGATCAACATAATCTTCTTCCTTCGCTGTGATGTTGTAGATGTGGTCCAAAACATCCTGGTCTTCATCTCTTACTGGCTCTGTGTATCTCCCTCCTTGAGAAGGATCCAATGGGACTATGACTCTCAGTCCTTTCCCTTCAAAAGTCATCTGTCTCTTCTTCAGGTTGATTACTGCATCATTTTCTATTGCCCATTCAATGCCTAGTAGTGCTAGATAGGGGTTGTTGTCATCAATTATTTCAATTACCTCAAAGTCTGATAAGGTACTGACTCCGTCAATAGCTACTGATACACTAGGGAGTCTTCCTAGGGGCACAATCTTATGCTGATTGGCTAATCTCAACTGTATAGGGGACCAATCAAGGGTAGGTTTTCCCATTTGTTCCCAGGTTTGCTTAGTTAAGACATTTACCTCTAATCCCAGGTCCAAGATAACATCAGTCATATCATACTCTCCTATCTGAGCATTCAATCTCATTTCCCTGCTAGTTCTCCTGACTCTATTAACAGCTTTTGCCTAACCAGAACTTTGCTGAGGTTCACAGGAAGCAATAACTTTCTGCAACTCACTTAAATCGTTCTGATTTCTTAAGAGCTTCAGACAACTCTGTAAAAAGGAGGACAGTGTACTTACTTTATCTGTCAAAGCTTCTTGCGGCTGCGACTGCTGCTGATGTTGTTGCGCAGGTGCTACTGATCTACTAGGAGCAGCAAAATTTCTCTTGGCTTCCATGAATGTCTCTTTTTCTCTTTCGATATCAAATGCTGGGATTTTTTCTGGGGCCTTCCGAACCTAAGCCTCAGTAGGTTGTTTCTCCTTGTTATGCACTTCTGTCGTAGTTCCACTCCTGGTAACAACATTAATGGCTGGGGCAGGTCTTTGCTCGATGGAAATCATCTGAATATTCTGAGTAGGGGCATTGTTTCTTTCCTAAATCTTCGCTATCAACTGCGGGCACTGCTCGATCACATGATCTACTGCTCAGCAATACCGACATGTCGTAGTTGGGTTCTGACAGTCTCTCGCTAGATGCCCGGCCTGGTTACAGTTGTAACATACAACCTGGCCTCTTCCTCTTCCGGTCATACCACCACAACCACGACCTCCAAAAGCACCTCTACCTGATGCATCACCCTGGTAACCATAGCCATCATTGCTTGGTCCCTCATTTTGTACCCGATAGGTGTCATAGGTGCGTTCTCTCATGAGGTCATAACTGCGACACTCATCTTCATTATGTCCTACAAACTTACAGAATTTACAATAGGGGTTCTTAGGTACTTACCCATACCTTTGTAGCAGATAGCAGTCTTTAGGTCGATGCTGACCTGTTGTTCTGCAGAGCTCACAATATAGGACTTGCGGGTTAAACGGGTTTGGCGCACCAGTATTCATGTAATTTCTTACCACGGGACACTGTTCCTTGGCATGACCTTGTGTCTGACATTGTGTACACCAAACCTCTTCACGACCGGTTTTTCCTCTCTTCATATTGCGAAGCTCCAAATCCATCGCTACCAACTGTGCTTGGATTTGAGCGATACCAGAATTATCTTCGACATGAGTGGTTTCAAGCTTCATCGTGATTTCCAGAGCCTCCTGCTGGTCAGCAACCTTCTGTTGCATGAGTGGAGTTCTGATATGCGATAGCAATGCTGCAATGAACCATTCCTTGTGCTGTACAGGTCCAATGGTGAAACTGACTTGGTCTAGCAGAACTTTGAACCTTTGATCAAAGTCCCACACTGATTCGTCGCGCCTCTGTTGAATATCTTTCAATTCAATGATACACTGCGACTCTGATTTCGGCTTCTTAAATTCATTTATCATTTCTGCTTTTATATCAGTCAAGACATGGTTCTGAGTGCTGGAAAACTTCATGAACCAGGTCAGAGCGCGGTCTCTGAAAGAAGTAACCAGTTGCGCTCTTTTTGTATCTTGATCCGTAATGGTCTTAGCAGTCCACACTACTTCACATAAAAACCAGAACTGTTCTAGATCCTCTGATCCAGTTCCTTTGAAAACAGGGAGCTTAATGTCGTCATTCATATGGGCCATCGCAATTCTAGGGGGAGGGAGGGGGACTGGTAGTAGGTGGGGGGAACTTGCTAGGGTAGACTGACCTGTGACAAGAATACTCGAGCTAGGGTTACTTTCAAACTGAGACAGGTTCTCGGGGATAATAGGTCTTCGCTACGGGGTTACCGGAGGGTTTCCAACAGAAGGGGTTTCTTCGGGCTCTGAGACTGCTGGACTTACAGGGTTAGACTTGGTATTATGACCTAGGGTATAGGACTCAAAATTTCTCTTGTACCTTTTTCCACTTCGCAGCAAACCACTTTGCTCGTCGAAGGTACTTTCACTTGCAAACATAAGTTAGTAGTGCTAAATCTAACAGTCTGATTCAATGAGCAATATACCTTTTTCAGCCAATAGCATTTTAATTCTCAAACTAAATGAATTCAAGTACTTACCCCTTGGTCCTTTGAAGAACTACCGTTCAGCTTCGCTGAAGGACGTACTTGTGTCAATGGCGAACTCCGTCACAAATGCTTCAAGGGTTCGCGTTGTCCAGAAATCAACAGCGCGGGATATCTCGTTGTTCACCCTTTTCAGTATATTAATTCTTGTGGGGGTCCAATCAAGAAACTGACATTGTTGGAAGTTCGTCCTTCTCTCTGTTAACCTGGATAACCACTGGTGTAACTCTATGTGGATACTACCAAAGAAAATTTCATACACATCAGAAAAAACATACCTTTGTAAAAAGTCATTTGCACTACGACGCAGATCTTTGTTCTCTTGTACAGCAAAGTTCAGATAAGTCTCTTCAATCCAATCACCGATTTCTTTCACTAAGGGTCTCCAAAACATAGCCCTCGCGATACGACGTAAAACCCTCTTGAGCAGATACTGAGTTCAACCGGCAACGGAACCAATTTGTTGGGCTATAGGGCAGACCCGAGCTTTATACTGTTAACTTCGCACCAACAAAAGACCCACAGTGTTGGCCCTTTCGGCAACAACCTGCGAGCAAGTTGCAGTCTCACCTGAAACAGCTATGGGGTGCCGCAGAATCAGGTTTCTGCAAGAAGAAGAGGGATATTACTGTACCTTTAGTTTCTAACACTTATAATCATACAATGCAGAACTTTAATAGTTACTTATTTAGCTTCATGGTTAGATAAACAAACAGTGCCTTGCTTAACCCTTTGCTGGGAATTCCAGCGAAGTTAGTATTTAGCAGTGATCTTACTTATCAGTTATATATTTATCAATGCATAAAAGAACATAACAATAACACAACAAAAACCACAACACACGATATAACATGGTTCACCCCCAGTTTAGGGATTACGTCCACAGAACTGTGTTTTATTCAACTCTTTACAAAAACCACAGTTCTGATCTGCGCACTCAGCCGCAGATCCCTTCAAGTCCTCAAAGCCGCGCACACAGCTGCAAGCCTCTGTGCACACAGCTACATATTTCCTTAATCACCCAAAACCCTCTGCACACACAGCTGCAGAGGTCATCCACGCACACAGCTGGGACTTAACCTTCTTACAAAACAAGCCTTAGCTTCGCATCAATTCATCTTACATCAAAAGCCTAAACTGACTTCTTTATAAGAGTGCTTATTTATAGTGCACTTAATACAAAACCATGGGCTTAAACCATGGGCATCCCAAACCCTAAACCCTGGACTTAAACCATGGGTTTATTACAAAAAGAAGGTTTTTACTCAACCCCAACACCCCTAAGACTATTTTGAGTCGTAACTTCGCTTACAACTTCCACAAAAACCGCGGAGTTACCAAAATTAGGGACCATTAAGGTGCGTGCCCCAACATCCTTCCCCTTATTCCTCCCTTTATCTTGCTCATTGGTAGAGTATGTCATCAGTAGATCTTGGTTCTTGGAATTTTGGAGGACTCCCATCTAGACCAAATTTTCTTGCTCCTGTATTAAGGACTCGGCAAAGCTATCAAGTGAAGGCATATTCCAATTGGGAATGGAATCTCTTCCGAAATGGAAGCTATTTTGGAATGGAAGGTAGAGACAAATACATAATACTTGGAACCAAGTTTGCTTAGTACAGAGAGCACAAGTTGCTCATCCTTTCTCTCTATTCCACACTACTTACATTGTAGTGCAAGAGACTTGAATTTGGTAAAAAAATATTGTATGGTATTGAAACTCCTGGGTTGCAATGATATTAGCTCATTATCTAGAATGTATCCCCAAAGCTCATATTTATTTCCAAACAAGAATTCGAGCTTCTCCCAATATTCTCTGGGATTCTTCAATACTTCAAGATGAAAGAGGAGGTCTCTTGAGATGTGAGCACAAAGGAAGCCAAAAGCTTCATCCAACCAGTTCAAGGATTTGTTTTTCCAGCGGGATGATGAGGTTCAATCTTTCAACCCATTGTCATCCTGTATAAGCCAATGTTGTGCAAGGAGACCTACATATCTTCCCTCCAATTAACATAGTTGAAGGGTGTCAGGGTATGGGGTAAGAAATATTGATTCTCCCTCGATTCTTCTTCTTATCGGTCAATTTCTCCAATCAAGTTACATAACACCTGTAAGAAAACACTACAAAAACAAAACCAATTCACACTATGCCATAATCAAGGCTTCCCTATCGACATGTACACTTTTTCAAGGTCTGTCACTCCTACACCACCACTCTGAATGAATCCATATTTAGCAAGGCAATCTTTGTGGGACTTCTATGGAAACCCAGCTGCTTCTGGTGTACAATGGAGAGTAGACAAACTTGAAACTTTCCTGAGGAGGCTTTGATGCCATATTATAGTTAATGTTCCATTGATCTTAGGAAATGAGTGCATTTAGATTGAATTACTATCCAATGTAAAGGAATGGATAATACCCAGTGAACAAAACAAATCTCACAAGAAACAGACAAGTATTAATTAGTATAATTATAGTATAAACTTCATTAATCCCAGTAGTATACAACAATGTTACATAAGGGAGAATTCAAATCATGTGGATATGATTCGAATCTACCAACTCAATATGACTAAAATTGTTATCAAAGCTAACTTAGCTAAGCTCCAGTTGTCTAATTCAGTCTCTGAATCAGTTATAATCAGTTAAACTAGTCTAACTGATGTGCTAAAGAGAAGTAGGTGAGAATAGGTGCCTATCCACATGCATCCATGCAAGACTGGCACTAACTAAACTGGGGACATCTAACTGAATGTAACTGAAGCATAACTAAGCTTGACTAGTCACCAACTGCCAACAATTGAAGGAGGTTGGTGTCAACACTCCCAGTGGCTCATGAATTGTAGGGATTGTTCTAGGAGGCACATAAACTAATGCATGAATGTGCAATCAGTTGCAGCTATCCTCTATTTGTGTTCCCCTCACTCTAGTGACTGGTACATGTGGCCCTATTAGGCCAAGTGGACCCAATAATAATAAAGTGACTCCTAAGTTAGGAAAACATAATCTAATAGACCAGTTTGGACAAGGGAGGATTATAAATCCTAACATATAGAACCCTTCCATAGCTAACCTTTATCCTTTCACTTCTCCTACAGGTATACTCTTGAATGGGAATATTCAAGGTTTCAATCATCATGTGAAGGTGGTTAACTATTGTGCCCCCTATAGTGGAAGAGAATCCTTTTGGGAAAAGGTGGAGAATAGTGGTATTTTACATAAGGAGTTTTTTATATTTGTTGGTGATCTCAATTTTACCCTCTTTGCTTGTGAGTTTTTGGTTTTTCTTAGTCATTTATTCTAGAGATAAAATAGCATCGATGTCCTTCTTGGTCATTTGAATCCTACTTCGAGGAATGGTAGGGCCGATAGGGTTGGTGACATCTCAAACAGACTTGATAGGGTCTACATTTCAAAATCCCTCTCTGAAGTAGTGTGTAGATTCATGTCTTGGTCTTTAAACTTGGGAATCTCATACCATATCCCTATTAATATTGATCCAATCAATGGTATAGTTCCATTGTCTAAAGTCCCTTATAGGATCAATATACCTTAATTGAAAGAGTTAAAGATGCACTTAGAGGAGTTATTAAAGAAATTTTATATCAAGCCTAGTGTTTCACCTTGGGGAGCACTAGTTTTGTTTGAAAGAAAGAAATATGGTACCTTGAGACTTTGCATAGATTACATGTAGTTAAATAAAGAAAATATCAAGGACAAGTATCCTTTACCAAGAATTGATGGTTTATTTGATTAGTTAAGGGGTGCCACGGTTTTTTCAAAGATAGATCTCAGGTCGGGTTATCATCGGGTCAGAATTAAGAATGGGGACATCATTAAGACATCTTTTAGAAGAAGATATGGCCACTGAGTTTACATTTGTTCCATTTGGTTTGAAGAATGCACTAGCTACCTTTATGTGCTTAATGAATGGGAATTTTTGAAAATATTTGGACAAGTTTGTGATTTTTTTCTTGCATGACATGCTAGTTCACTCTGACAAAGAAAGAACATGAAGAACAATTAAGACTGGTAATGCAAGTACTCAGAGAGAATCAACTCTATGCTAAGTTAAGTAAGCGATGTTTTTGAAGAACAAGATTCACTACTTAGGACACATTGTACCAGAAAAAGGAATATCAATTGACCCTGAAAAGATAGAAGAAATTATGAATTATCCAACACCTAAGCCACTGGTATTTGTCCAGGAGTCATAGGAATTTCCCTGTACTGGAAGTGCTACTTTACATTGGGTTGTGGTTGCACTGTTCTGCTAGAGCCTCTAAAATTACCCTAGACTGGAAGTAGAGGTCATACTTTCCATTGGGTTGTGGTTGGACTGATTTATTGATAGAATTTATGGTTTATTGTGCCCTCCATTTTTCAATCATGGATCTGGCTCTGGAGTGACCATTGCAAACTGATTTTTGTCTTCCATTGTGTCTACGACTAGGTGGAACATGGAACTGTCAATTCCAGTTGTGCATTTGTAAAAGATAAGTGATTTAAATCATTTTTATATAATTTATTTGGATCTAATATTATTTATTTATGTATGCACATGAAATTTTTGATAAAATATATGAGCTATCTGTGGAAGAAACCTCTCATGGAATTCAATTTATTTATGCAAGTAAATTTCGTGAAGGAATTGGAAAGTAGTTTTTGGGATTTTGTGTACAAATTGTTTTAGGAAATTATTACTTGGAACCTATGCTATAGAAATTTCATGTATTCCCCTTTTCATTATATAATTTTTATTTTTATTTTATAGTATACTTAGAATCGTTTAAGACGCTTCTCTTTGATGCTTCTACCCTTTATTCGAAAACTAGTTCTTCGATTGGATTGTTTTGCATAGTTTGGAGACTTGGCACATGAAGCATTAGTAAAAATTCTTGAGTATTATTTTTATGATTATTTTTTATAAATACACTTGAAATTTTTGTGATAATGTTATGGGAAATATTCTTGATAGTGTTTTGGAAATGTCTACCGAAATTCTGGATCAATTTCCAATTTGTAGCTCCTTAAATGGAATTTTTTGAATAGACTTGTGAATTTGCATACGAAGTGTTTGAAAAAATGTTCAAATGATATATACCTATATTATGAATAATAAAACATTTTATTTAGATATTGAATGTAATTTCGATGATTCTATGAGTTGTGGATTTAATTATTCTAGCAATTCCTAGAATTACTAGTCATTTCACATGAGTAGAATTAGTTAGTTTTGTGAGTTATTTAATGGAATATATATGGGAGGAAAGATATAGACATATGAATGTAGGTGAACCCTTCTACAATTTCCATTATATATAGTATTCATATATTTCTCTTTATTTGGAATTTGGAAAGTTAAATTGGAAACTAGGTACATTGCGGTGAAAATTGACAACTAGTTGTGGATTTAAATCTTTGTTTTCATAAAAATGGAATGCTACGGCCATATGCTTTGTTATAACATGTTATTTTGTTGTAACTTTATACTTAGGTGTCATAATTTACTTATGTATGCATTGAATTTTGGTTCAGTTATTTAAGCTCAATTTCTTGCGGTGAATGTTAACTAGTTTCATTGGAATTGATGGAAAAGATCACCTTATGTACAATTGAAATGACCTGAAAATAAACCTTTAATTGGTTGTAATTTCATGATTAAATATGGTTTTAATGGATGTATGATTTATTTTGGGTTTAATGGCATGGTTACAAGTTAATTTTGTGCGAGGCTAGCTGCTTATATTGGAAAACTAGTTAACTAGTCTTGTGGACTCTCTTTTGTAATAACCATGATAAATTATTGTAATTTTTGTAATTAGGCCTTATTTAAATGTAATTACATTTTATTAATCCATTGGGATTGATAATCAATGGTTATTTTTTAAGCAATTGTATTTTTTATAACTTTCATATTTTGCACACTAAGTATCATTAAGTATCATAATTAACACATTAATTACTAGTTAACTATGAAAAAAGAAAAATTAGCCTTTACAAGTGGTTGTCATATTTGAAATGACTTGGATTGAAGGTTTGATGTTGTTATATGATGTTAAGAAACTTTCCCCACCATTGTATCATTTGTTGGAATAGTTAAAGAATTGATTTTAATTTATTGGTAATTAAAGGGATTTTGTCAGAATTAAATCACGAAAAATGAAATTAAATATTTGTTTGACTAATTTGCTATGTTAAAATTGCCTAATTAGTCTTATAAAGATAATTATATGTCCTTGAGGCCATTGTATATACATGGAGGATATTATAACATGAATGTTACTGGTGTTGAAGAAGAGAGAAACTGCTTGGAATTTGAAGAATCCCACAGGGATGGGTGTCCAAAATACTGGTGAAGCCACTAAGTGAAGAATGCATTGTACCAGATATATTGCTACCATGATTTCCAAATGTTATAGCTACTACCGTCAAAATGTATGATTCCACATGATGTGATAGGTGTGTTGACATCAAGCATAGGGGAGACCACTAAGTTAGGGAACATTAATGACTCTCCTTACTCAATTCGAGGTGGTCCCTTATATTGATTGAAAGGGGTTTGAAGGTACTACTCTAACCACTTCAACTCTCATAATATGAGGACTTGGTGTCGGTGAGAGATAAAGAATCCTAATAAGACAAGGGTATTTTCTTGTGAACCAAGATCATCTTGTAACCAATTGTGGGACTGACTAACCTAACACGAGATTGGTCGATAAGTGTGGTGATCATGAATTCCCTTGATCCATGTTCACTAAGGGAGTGTCTCATGGAAACATTATCCATAGTGTAATGGAGGGAGACAAACTAGAGATGAAGGGTTTTATTGCGGACACAATATTGAGGGTATGGTGACTAGCAAAACTGACAATGTTGGGCGAAGGGAGACTCGACGACATCGATCAAAGGTGACCAGGGGTTGCTTCCAAAAGAAAGGGTTATTCATGTGGAATTGGGATTATTGGAGAATTATTTGTACATAAATAATATTTGATGGGGTCCCCGTGATTTTGGGCATGTCGAGGACCAAATTGATTATGGAAGGTACTCCCACAATTTTTGGTGAATCTGGGAGTCAATTTTGATGATGGATGTGGTTCCTAGGATTTTGAGTGGGTCAAAGAACCTTTTCCAAGATGAATTGAGGGTTGTTTTACAAATGCACCTATGGGTTCCCCATGAATCAATTCCATTTATAATGTTCCTACGGGAATAACTAAATAGAATTGGTTGCTTTAGGGGGGAGGGGTCACCATCGAGGTATTGGTGGGGGTGATATACAAAGAATATTTCTAGAGGGGTGAATTCTCATGGAGGTATGAGAATACCATGATAAATATTGATGGTAACTGGTGCAGAGGAATTTGGTGGCATCAACTACGTAAGGTGACGCTGTAAATGCACAACTATGAAATGATGAACAAAACGATGAATCTTTCCAACGGAGGGGAAAATTCCTTGGGCTTGTGGGGGGTTTGAAATCATGGGTGTTAGAGAATGATGGGATTTTTTGTGAACAAACACCCATGGGGGAACAGACTTGGTTACAGTAATGAAGTTGATGGCACATAAAGACTAGAATATTGATGATTGTATGGGAAGGATTCTTGTTCTTATAATGCAAAAATTATGTCAGGGTGTAGTCGTTAGAGGGGAAAAGGTGGTGTTGAGAGGACAGTGCCATGATAATACATGTGGTGAAACTATTTCATCTGTAATCACTCAGATTTTTTTCCTTTGGTTGTGGAAGGATAATTCCAAGGTAACCTTATGAACCAATTTTTAGGAGGGAAGTTGGCTTCTTTCCTACCAGAGAGGGATCTCTCAATAAATAAATACAAAGGCTAGATATATCTTTCAAAGAAACAAGTTTAATATTTGTGATGGCTGAAACAAGTGGATATCATTGGGAATGGTTTCAAAACACAAGTTACAATAAATGGCAGTGATTTGCAATGGAATTCTTTACAAAGGTAGGATAATTACTCTTATACGGTTAATTTGTTAATTGTCTAGTTGTAAAGAGGAAGAATGAATAGTCCATTAACATGGCAATCAAAAACATGAATCCAATATTAACTTTAGAGGAAAATGGTTTTTGAATACTTGAAATCAAAGAACTAGAGCATAAAATCATGAATTTTGATTCAATATACACGTATCCAAGCATGAAAGACAACAGAAAGAAAAGGAATAACATGAAACACATTCACATAAAGAAAGGATGGTACAGACTGTAAAAATAACAACACATGAATATCTGGTTAAAAAACTTTCTTGGCTCTGCATTTTTAATTAATCTTGAAAGCTATATTACAAAACGAGTTTTTCTCACGGGTTCCAACCCTCATTACATTACAAAATCATGCTTTTATACATCAAGATTTTTTCCTCGAGGTGGTAACTATATACATTCTAAAAATAGGAATTTGTAACTTCCTAATTACATATGTCCCATAACTTAACAACTAATCTTCTTAACTACTTAGAAAATATTTAACTTTAACTAAAACAATTCTTGTTATCCTTATAGTCCAAGCCTTTAAATGAAATTATTCATTGATGCAATTTGTAATTAATTTTGCCAAATTTTTCTATGGTATTCCATTGATCTCCAAGTGGTGATTCCATACTTGCCATATCCATTTCCAATACTCTCAACTCCACATGATCTATGTAAGAAATCGGTGGCAGTTGAGCACCAATTGCTTTGAATGCATTTACCAACTCAAAATCCACTTCCAACTTGTCAATTATGACCTTTCCATATAAGGACCAAGTCATGTCCTCAAAATTATTGTGATCTAGCTTGGGTATAGCCAATAAATATTGATACTCTGACTGAAAAATTAGCTTTCCATATTCATCCCAAAAAGGCAGAAATCCCTTCTGAAATAATTCAACAAATAGGCCATCTAAATATATCACTTAATGCAGGACTATAACTTCCTTTGCTTATATTGTCTCAATATGTTGATGCTTTCCTACAACTTTCCTGGCCCAAGTGATCATTGCAATTATATCCTTTATGCCCATTGTTCTCAGCTCCTCTTCAGACAAAGTGTTGAGGAAATTTATTGTGTTTCTAGCTATATCTACTAGTTTTCTGTCTAAAGCCTCTTTTACAACTAAGAAACTGTGTCTTGTTGCATTTATAACCATTTCCTTATCTTTAATAAAATTCAAATAGGGCCTTATCTTGGTTGCTTCAGCAATAATCATATCCCAAAGGTGATGTCTAGATCCTTGTACTAGAAGTTGACTTGTCAGTTGTTTATCCAATTTATCATTTCTATCCAATAACTCCTTATTTTTATCTTCAAAGAATTTTCTCTCTTCTTCCTTCTTTTCAACTATCTCAACCAAGTTCTGATTTTGCTCTTTCAAGATCATTATCTCTTTGTCTCTCAGGATGACCTATGGCATAGCCTGAACAATGGATTTAGTATTTCTTTCTGTACTTGGTTGCTTTGTCTATACTGATTCCTTTTTCGTCCTCTCTTCTCTTTATTTTTCCAAATCCAATTGGTTTTCATTTAGAACATATAATTTTGCAATAAGGAAACCTTTTTACTTTTATAATTGACTTTTCTCTCCAATAAGATTTAACAAATTTTTCTTACAATCATTTAGCTCCTGAGATAATGACTCTTTCTCCTTCTCCAACTCTGTTAATTCAGAAGCCTAAATTAGCTGAGTTTCTAGAATCTTTAATTTATTTTTCAAGACCTAGATAGTGTTCTCTTTTTCAGCTAGAATTTTCTTAGTTGCATGTCCTTTGTCCACCTCACTAACCATAGCTAACAGATCATGTTGAATCTTTTTTTTCCATTGATGCACTTTATTCTCCACCTTTTCTTGTCTCAACTGATTTTCTATTCTAGACAATGTAGTTTGTAACTTTGAAACTTTCAAAGTTGCTTTCATGAGGTTAGTATAGATAACTTCCCCAGTATGTTTGTGTAAATGAATATTATCTGGCACTACTATCTTCTGTGTATTCAACCTCATTTATCCAACTCTATTTTGGGTAGATACTACCAAATTCAAAGTATTCTTTCCATGACATTTTACAATGACTAATGAAACTTCTTTATCTGAAATTTTCCTCACTTTAGAATATAGCTTCAATTTTTTTTTTGATGAAACATTCTTATCTTGACCATATGTTGCATATAAGTCACTCTTGGAATTAAGCTTATCACTTGATCCCTCCTATGTTTCTGGAAAATTGTACTCTTGAACTTGAAAGGCAAGAACTTGGGATTTTCCATTCATTTTCTTACTTCCCACCTCAACTAATTCTTTTTTTGACTCAGTTTTCTGCCTCTTTGATGCCTCTGAGTCTTCCTCGTCAACCTCCATAGCATCTGAATGGCTTCTTTTACCTGTTATTTCTATTTTACTTGGAGTTGGCATTGTCATTGCAATTTTTTTCACTAAAGCATATGGATTTACCTGTATATTCTTTGTATCCTCCACACCTGACTAATAATCCATCAAATTAGCTCTCTAAAACAATCCCTATACTTACTGGTGTTCAAATTATTTATTCTTATTGTGTTTCCTCCTTTAAGAGATGATATGATGTGGATCATAGTTAACCTTAGTAGCCTACATGAAATTCATATCTTGAAAAATACCCTCAGTCACAGGGAGAGAAGATTTATTCTTAATGATGAGTGGGCCCACCTTTAAAGGAAAATTGGTTTCAACGGCCTTTCTAAAATTTATGAAATGTTCATTATTCAAAATCAACTTATGCCTAATGAAATTCAAGGAAAATATCCTGGGTGTTAGGAATGCTGGCAGAATATGTGGTTCATGAGCAAAACAATAGAACCTGATAATTGTGTGTTCCTTTAGAAAAAACATATCCCCAACCTTTCTTTCTTGAGAAACCTCCAACATTTCCTCCATTTGGAAAAACTCTGGGTATCTTACTCTGAAACATCACTTTGTATATTTCTGCCATTATAAAGTTCATGTAGTTGAAAGTGTTATTCTCGATTTCTGAATTAAATAATACTTCTGGAAATTGCAAGTTTTATTCATTGAAGAATAAGAACATCCTAACCAAGTAGGATTGAAACCTGAAGTGTCTGGTTGTGTGGAAATTCACCAACTGAGAATGAATATTCTCATCTAGGAATTCATCAAATTTAAGACAGGGGAACTGACTTGACTGTGAATCAGGATGACACATGCTCATTTTAAACAACATACTCAATAATAGCTCTAAAACAAACCTATCTATATCCACCCCTAAAAACTAACTTAACAAAGAAATGACTATCTGTGACTCTTCATTAAACAAACTAATATCAAGAGGAAAGGGTTCATTTGCAATAAACAAATCAAATTTAAGGATTTTAGAGTAAAATATTTGTTTCTCCTCAACAGTGGCATGTCTGAATTGTTCAGTTAGGTTTTATTCAACAAAATATTCCTAGTTTAAGGTAAACGATGGGGGGGCTTCAAGTGAATCTCTGATAATTAGGGAATTAATGAGGTAAAGTATACTAGACCTAGTAGATTCCATTACAACTCTTTCAAACGTGGAATAATTCTACGCTTACCATGCCACAAAGTCTGGGAAGTTTAGGGCTTGGTCTGGGAAGAAATGGTGAAACTGAGACCGGTAAACATTGTGCAGATCAATTCCTTGGTATTTAAAGGCTTGCAATTTACTCCTTAATTCATGGGCTCGACCAAAACACGGTATAGTGTCAAAAATATCATCATGTCTATCTTTAAATATTTCTTTTAATTTCCCAAACTCATGGACCTTTGTTTCAATTTCCCCTCCACCTTCCATTTTAAAATAATTCGGCGTGTTTATTTGCATGGCATACCTGGCTGATGGTGGCTGGAAAGGTTACCAGCTAACTTGGATTCCACTATGCACATACATGGTCTCATCAAATGCATAAAAAAATAAATAACCCAAAAACACATGCCTTTTCCCTTTATAAGATTCTTCGTTGTTAGTTTCAAGATCGGGAGGAGCGGTTTTCTCCTACCACCTTCCTTCTAGCAGAATGATCCTACTCCCGCCATGTGGAAGGCAGTAAAAATTCCATTAGGGAGATCTCCATCCACCTATCATTCTTGTTGCGGGCGCATAATTCATCTCCACCATAGATCTTATTGTCCCTTCATCTTGATCCATCGATCGCATCCAACCTTTAACATCTTGCATTTAACTTTTCACCACTCACTTACCCTTTCTCTTAACATGCAGCTTTTCCCAGCGGACTCCCTATCTACCATCGATATCCTCTACCTGTTTATCTCCACCGTTGATAAATCCCAACCGTTAACCCTCTCCCCTAATCATTTCAACAGCTTTGTACTTGTTTGTTTCCTAAGCGATTTCTCCTAGCAAATCCAACATATGTCGTTGATCTATCCTCTTACCAAATCTTAACTATCGAACTTTTCATAATATGCCATAAGCATCCTTATTTTATTCTTTATCCACTTTCATTCTTTAACTTATAGTCTTATGGAAAGTGTTAACCCAAAACATCCCTCACTTAGCTCTACATGGCCTACACCACCCAAGGACACCCATTCACGACCCTCCATTAGACCCCCACACCCTCAAAAAAGCTTAAGGATGAAGAAAAGGGACTAAAACCCCCAAAAAGGAGCCTAAATAACTCTCCTAGGGGATAAAACCTCCTAAAAGGGGCTAAAACCCCTCAAAGGAGCCTAAAACCCTAAAAGGAGATAAAGTTAGGGCGGAAGGGGCTAAAATCCCAAAAAAGGGGCTAAAGCCTGGACCAAGGGCTTAAAACCCTAAAACCCAAAAAAATCTATAAAAGGAGGGTGGGGGTCACTCTCAAAACACTCCTCCCTTGCATACTGTTATGCTGCCCGAGTGGATGCCTTGAGACCATTTGCCTCTCAAGCCACCCACACTCCCTCTCATCCATCTTACCTTTGAGCCATAGCTCCCCCATTGCCAAGAGAGGTGCTTCTCCAAGCTAGGGCATGGTGGCCCTTTTCCACCAAAAGAAGGTATAATTTTTGTTTTATTTTGTTTATTTGAGTTTTCCTAACATCTATTTGCTTGCAGGTTTATGGCCTAACATGTTCTTGCAGGTCTCCATTGTTGTATGCAGGGTCTCGGAGGTCTTTAACCAATAACATTTTGTGCAGAGGGGTTTCGTTTTTCTTTGATTTCTGTTCTGTATTTCAGTTCTATTTATTTTTCTTTGCATTCACCACCAATAACCTATACTTTCGTCCTATCTTTAACCCATAACCTTGTGTGCAGAGGGGTCTCCATCTTTGCTTTTATTTATGTCTAGTTTCATTCCCACTTTTCTTTTCTGCATTTTCACACAGGAACCTACCCTTCCATCCTATAGATAGAAGGGATCCATTCCTGCCCTATAGCAAGGAGAAATCCCTGCTACAGAACTGGCAACCATACCAGTCGATCCCACAAGATCCCTGGGTTTATTTTTCAAAGTTTTAGTTTTTAGTTCTGTTTTTTGCCCTAGTTTTGTTTTCTGTTAAATATAGCTTAGATTCTTGTTTATTTACATTTCTAGTTATTTTTGAGCCTCCTAAAGGCCAATACAAGCCCATTTGGCCACAGTACCAGTTACTGTTGGTCATTCTATGATTTGCAAATCACTCAACTCTCCAAAAATGATCGAAACGAATTTCTGAAAATTCACCTGTGTTCAGGCTCGTTTTCTTCCCAAATAGTTCAGCCATTTGTGAATATGCTCATGATTATGGGTAAAAGGGCCCATTTCGAAAGTGGGTTTTCAACCATTTTAGGTAATTCCTCAGGGTTGATCAGAATCCACTTCAAAAAAATAGGACTTTTACATGTGCGTGACCCATTTTTGGGCTTCACTGTTTGCTTTTATCAGGACTGTCAGTGCAGCTCAGCCGCCTCTGTCCATCTAAACCATTTCATTTTTGTTTCTATTTCATTTTATTGCAATTTCATTTACATAACAAAGTGTAAATTCATAGTAAATTTTAATGGCTTAATTAAATGAATGTAGCTTAACTAAAATCAACCTAAAACTAACTGTCTTGCTTACCCTTCCTCCCTGTTGACCAACCTTGCATCTGGGAGGTGACCTATGGATCTACGGATGGGCTTAGTCCCATTGTGTTGAAATCCCAGCACCTTCTCTTGGTTGAAGAGGAATATCAGTGTGAGGTAGTCATCTAGTTAGGCCATCAACATTCAGGGTTAAAAATTGTATATGTTTACAAATTTCTGATTATTCAATGCTTGCATACATAATGACATGAAATCTACCACAATATGATGAATTCATAAACCATTTGCAGCCACCTAATACCAAAAAGATAGAAAAACAAATACACCATACCAAGTAATAAACCCAACTCAGTTCATGACGCTGAGAGAGCCTTAAAATTTATCAATTTACACTAAGTTCAAACAATCTGCAGTCTTTGAGGACATAAGTCCTTGACTACTTCAACCGTGGGAAGTACTTGGGCTCTGCCCAGAAACTCATTGTGAGGAGTACCACGGGAACCACAAAGTAGCTGGCCCCTGAGAGAAATTTCCAAGCAAAACGGGCAACGACCCCACTAATTGAGTAGAAACGCCCGTGAGGAAAAAGCCCAGCACTGTCTTCTGGCAGTCTTGGTGGCCAAGTGACCACCTACAGCCAATAGGAAGCCATTGAAACTGGGGTCCAAAAATCATTCCCACTAGTTTAATAAACATCTAACAAAATTGATCCCCCATGCTCTTCCTCATGCCTAAGAGGTGAACCACCACCATTCGGAACATTAAACCGACACCATCGAAACCGCTCTCAATGACCTCGCACACCATCAGAAGGCCACATAGCCTCTGATTCAGATTCAGACCCGTATTAGTCTGAACCAGACCTCCATACTGCACCATCAAGCCCCATGGCTAGTGCAAACCCGGGTCCATTTTTCGACATAGCCATAGCAAGTGGACCCATGTCCACACCACAACTTGTCACTAACAACCCTGCAGGTGGCCCAAGCATATTCATGCAAACTGTCATCAGTCAGTTGCCACCACCCATAGTGACCAGCCAAGCTGGCCCATCTGCAACACATGGGGGCAATGGCCCCTCCACATACACCGCCCCTCCTGCCACACAGGGGGGCAGCAGACCTACCACTTATGTTGCCCCTACTATCATACATGGGGGAAATTTCCCTGCCACCCATACTGTCCCCCCCACAACACTTGGGGGCATTGTCCCATCCATAATGGTGCCATCGCAAGCACCCCCAGCTGTGCAGATGCATTATGCACCTGCAAACCCCACCACCATCGCAGCTCCATCCCACATCAACCTGGGGTCAAATCTGCTATTCATTGCTCGTCTTAACCTGCCTGATTTGGATCGGTTAACAAATGACCCCATCCACCACCAAACTTTTTGGCCTCCCATGCCAACCAAGCTGCCATCAGACATTCCCAAGTTTGAAGGAAAAGTAGGGGAATGTCCCCAAAACTACATAATGACATTTCATCTATGGTGCTCATCAAACAGCATCGTAGATGATTCCATCAAGCTAAGGCTATTCCAACGCACCCTTGCAGGTGCTGTGGCCAAATGGAACATTGAGCTACCACAAGCCAAGTACCCTGATTTCAACTCCCTAGCTTTCATGTTCCTACGTTATTTCCAACTCCCCGTCAGATATGACGAGGGGGTGGAGATCCTACTATCCTGCTGTCAGAACACTGCCACACATATAACCGACCACATCCATGAATGGCGGCAACATCGTAGCTTGTGTAAAATCCAACTTGATGACAGGATATTCTTGGATTGGTTCCTCAAGACCTTACTCCCACCCATAGTAAAGGACGTCGCATCCAAACGTCCCAATCCGAAGAAGAGGCCATACTGAAAGCCCAACAGTTTGACGTGATCTATGCTCAGTCTGGATACCTATACACCATCATTCTAGACGCTCCCCGCCTGGGTACTCCTACCAGGATGCACCGAGGGCATCCCATGCTACAGATGGCATCATAGGCTCGGTCTCTGTTGGAGGAGAAAGTTGGTAAGTTGACTTGAATGATAGCCAACTTAGTCGATCGGCCGACTTAGTCGGTTGGCCGACTAAACTAGAGATTAGGTCAGCCGCCTAAGGTCGTGTCGGTTCACCGAACCGACAGGTAGTTATTTTGTAACTGTTTTGTAATCATATATATTAGGTTGTTGAGCCAGAAGAGAACTCGGTTTAGTTCTCTATATTGTATGGACCCACTCATGTTAATATAATCTGTTATTTTGATCTACTTGTTCTTATCTCTTGTCTCTATTATGTCTATATGTTTTTAGTATGTATTATTGGTAACCTTATGTGATCTGTGAGATTACAACATTGGTTCCATTGCTGGTAGTACATGTCTGAGATGTATGCAAACAGATGATATCATAATAGGAGATTAAGGACTGGTGGGAATGTAAAGTTGCAAATTATTTACAAAATTATGTACGAAGAAACAGATTAACGACCACACAAGCAAAAGCGAGATTCTTTACAGAGACACATGAGAAGTTTGTAGAATCAGTGCCCCAAATTCTAAAGAAACTCCTAGATGAAAAAGTCAGAAGGGACTAAAGATCAACAGTTGCTAGAAAAATTGATTCGTGGGGGAAGAACAAACTTGTCGGAGTGGTTCGAAAAAATCATCAACGACTTCTACGAGGAGTAAGCAGTAGAAGACAGAACTTCGGTGGAAATCATCAAGGAGAAATTTTACAAAGACTTCACGGAGCAATTTCTGTGTTCCTTACTGACCTTGCTGTTTAAGTTCCTGATCGAGAAGGGAGTGGGTCATATTGTCGAACCTCGTCCATCACTTCATGGACCGCCATTAAACCCTAACTAGGCAGAAAAGCAAAAGAGGTAGGAAAAATTCATTGCTGAAAGGGATTGGGAATACTTCCTAAACAAGTAGACCAAACTATCCAGGATTTCTAAAGCGTCAAATAGGCTATGGGGGGTAGCTGGTCATATGTTGGGATAAAGTGGAGTGGATTCTAGTCGACTAGAAGCAGATACCAATCACCAGTAATGAGAAGTTGACCAAAAGGGAAATCAAGAAGATAGTATCACACAAAGGTATGTCAGACGTTCAGAAAATAGAGAGGGAAGAGAGACAACAAAGGAGGGAAGAAAGAAGAGAAAGAGCCTTAGCGCTGCACAGAGGAATGAGTACTAGGGAAACCGACCAGGAAAGAAATATGCTAGAGTTAGGTCATGACTGACAAGAAGAAGGCGTGGAAGAAGAGGTGTCCCCTATAGAAGAAGAATTGTGGATAGAGCAACTAGAAGCTCTCCAATTAGAAGCTCCCCAAGAAGGAACAACTCTATCTCTGTTGAATCCGCATACCCGGATACAAACTATTGTTGAAGAGGACCTCTGACTAGGAGCTGGTGACTTTGGTATATGGATCCAACTAGATGACGATACATACACTAGAAGAAACCTCATTATTCATCGACCAGAAGAAGGAAATTGGGTTACCTTTCAAGCGGTACCCTCCAATCGAAGTATCCACTTAATTTTACCGACACATGAAGGAGCACCCCCCCTTCCAAATATAGCTTTGGAGGACACAAAACATTCAGAACTGTGGACAGGTAACCATAGTTGGACATCGACAAAAGAAGTCGAAATCAACCGACTGTTGGTCGAAGACAAAACGAAAAAAACAACTGACAGAGACGAAAGTTCCATCGACGATAGTTCTGTAGAGAGGAATAAACAAATAATCCCACCACCCCCACCCCCACCTCCTGAAAGCAGTGACAGTGATTCCGACATGGGTCATGGGTCAGCACACATTCCTCTATATGAGGGGGATGAGGACCCCAGACGACACTGGTTCGTCTGTGAGTCGACTTGGGAGGCTAACCAAGTTACGGACGAAGATAGGAAGATGGCACACTTTTTTAGTGCCTTGAGGAAAATGGAATTAACTTGGTATATGACCTTTTCTAAAAGACAAACTTGAGCAACCAAAGCCGAGATCAAAGCGCAATTTCTATCTTTTTTCAAAACTCTAGATGCAAAACATCTAGCAGCAAAGAAATTAAAAACAACATCGCAGAAGCCAGGAGAAACTATCTGCGATTATGATAAACATTGGAAAGAACTTCTTATCCAACTGGACTATGTTACAGATGAACAATTATTAATCCAGTGGTTTCTTGCAGGTTTATCTCAGAAAATCCACCGACACATAAGTCTAGAAATATTCAAGTCTTACGAAGATACGCTTACAAAATATCTCCAAGTGGAAATGGATGAGGACATACCAGCATACTCCACTGATCACAGACTAGAAGAATAGCTTGAGATCATGCAGAAGTCATTAAAAGAATTAAACCTCAAAATTCAGGATATCTGGTGCACGAAGTGCTCGACGGCCGGACATTGAAAAGACAACTGTCGACAGGAAATCAGCCAACAGGACATTCGTTTCATGTAGACGAAATGTTTTTGCAACATCTGCCAAGAGCGTGGGGACCACTCGACAAAAGATTGCCCATTCAACATAAAGAACGGCAAGGAATCTTGGTGTGCAATCTCCAAAACTAAAAATCATAACACAGCCGACTGCCATCTAAACCTAAAGAACCGACAGAATTATCATGCAGTCTACCAGACCACTGCAATTGCACAAAAAAACGAGCAAAAAAACTTACCAAATTATTAGAACAATCAAAGATATGACAGTCTTCGCATCGGTATGACAATCGATGTGGAGGCTACGGAGGTCGAGGTCGATTCTCTGGAAATCGAGACAACCGACCACATCAACCCATCCAATGCTTTACATGTTATAAGGAGGGACATTGGCATACAGACTGTCCATACAAGGACAGAACTGACCTCAAATTTTGTACTCATTGTGGAGTAGGGGATCACTCACTAGAGGATTGCCCTACCATGCTGGAAAAAATAAATAAAAAGAAAAATGTTAATGTCTTGTCGTGTGTGCAAAAAAATGATGTATTAAATACGAAGAATTTGCATATTGTAACCCGACAAGGGACAAAAACAGGAAGTGATAACCCAAGAATCAGCAAAATAAAAGAGAGAAATGTCTACCCTGGTCCACTTAAATAAAAACAAACATATAAAGAGGCAACAAATGTATTCAAAGAATTTGCACGACAGGAAGAGGCTAATGACAATCGACATAACATAATAAAATAATTAATACAGATCGTACAAAAAGACAACTGAGTATCCCAGTTCCTCAATTTGCTATATTACATAAAACACAACTAAATCGAAAAACAAACAAAGAATATCTGCAATTTAAATCAAAAAGATAAAAGTGATGCCGACCCACTTGTCGACCTAGAAATTGAAGGATACCATGTCCGACAAGTTGTACTTGACTTTGGATCGCAAGTAAACATCATGACTCGTGACACTTGGGAACAACTGGGAAGACCCCGACTACATGAGTCGGGAATATACCTCAAACTAGCCGACTAGGGCCTAATTGAACCTATTGGAGTCTAGAAAAATGTTGATACAACTATATAAGGAATCTCGACCAAAGTCGACTTCGAAATCATTGACCCTAAGGAAGGATCCAGTTACTTCCCAGCATTAGTCGGTCGACCTTGGGGTAGAAAGATGAAAGTATCGATATCCCTGGACAAAGAGAGAATCAAATTAAAAGGAAATGGACAAAAGGTCATTGTACCTATTCATCCATCCCAAGGAGAACCATAGATAGAACCTATTGATGAAGAAGTTGATATCTAACAACTCTACCAGATACAGAATAACGAATATTACACAGAACCTAACACATATGGTGAACTCTACTTAGGCAATCAAGACTCAGTCAGTTATAATTCAGACGTGGAATTATATGATTGGGAAGTCGAGAACTATGAAATGAAAGAAAGAGGGTGTTGGACTATCCAAAAAATACAGAAAAATCTTACCCAACAGTGCTTCATAGTGTCCATTGTCCCAAAAATATTTGAGAAGAAAATTAGGGAATACACTACTTTAAACCCAACAAATGTAAATGCTACACAAATACCAAGATACAAGGAAATAGAATCACTAGTCATGCATGTAGAACAAGTTTCCAAAAATATTGGTGAACATGATCGACTACAAAGTTTATTAGAAAATTTTACAGGACAAGCTGCTAGATGGTGGGATACCCATCAGACAAGACTACAGACCTGGACAACAGCTTCAACTTACTTTGTAGAAAGATTTGGAGGAAAGAAGTTAACCAAATAGTCTCAGATACCATATTCATCTAAAGATAGAATCCAGAAGATCATATCAAGACATGTGAAAAAGAATGGAGAAGACTTGGATACAAGGATGAACGCACATGGCCACACCTGTTTCCATCAACTCTCTCCAACTTACCAAACAAATGGTATAAAATGGAAGAATCTATGGGTGAAACCTTCCTATGGCATGAACTCAGAAAAAAATTTCTTTAAGGATTTCAAATTTATACCACAAAATGAAAATTTGGTCGAAACAGCAAAACATATTAAAGAATTTATACAACCGACAGAAAATAAACTCCTAAAAGACAACCAACAGACAATGAATTGTAACAATATACAAACCGGGACAATACCACACTCGACAAGACTACAGTTAGAAAACAAAAATATAGAAGGAAAAAGCTTTAGATGGAAATCAAACCATGTCGAAACGACCAAACCTATTCGCACAGTGTTTAAAGTTGAAACAACCGATAAGGAAGCCAAAGTTGTAGGACGTCGGACCACAACTATCACTCCGACCGACCCTACACCCAAATCACTAGCTGTTGAACCGACCAGAGGAGAAGAAGAAGAGAATATTGACAATATAAATCAAGAAATCAACCAACTCTTCTCTGATTTGGATTCACCTCCTCAAATCGACAATCCACCTCTTGACCTCACTTCCACCAACCCAATCAACCCCGACCATTCACCAACTCCATCACCACCACCACCACCACCCTCCGACTCAAAACAAACCCCACCACAACCATCAGCACCAACTTCATCCACTTCTGCACCCCCTACATCTAACCAACTAGAGGTAGCAGTCATCCCACCTCCCGAAACAGAGAAACCATCAACCACTACTATACCACAAACCGAAAATCCTGACTCGACTTTTGCAGGTACACAGGTGCCGACACAAACAGAAATGGAGAAGCATAAGAAGAAGAAGGAGAAACAGAAGAAGGAGCATCATGGACAGCCATCAAAGGTCCATATCAAATTGAAAGATGCAACCACACTGACCGATGCAGAGCTAGGACAAATCCTGAAAACCCTAGCAGTCGAAGCAAAGACAAGGAGCCAGCAGAGACGTAAGGAACTCGACAACAGGGATGAAGAACAGGTCGAGTTCCTCAACAAATGTAGAAAACTTGCACAATCAGTAATGCCAAGACTAGTATAGGTCGACATCGACAAATCACTCGAAAGATATTATCAGCTATTTGAAAGCATGGTGTCGACACTCCAAGCACATATTTAGGACACAATGGAGGAGCAGAAAGAAGAAACCATCCGACTGCTGATGGCGTAGCACACCGCCTTTTCTGAAGCCTACAAAGTGTTACAAGATCACATGGAAGAGTCTGTTGTTATGAAAGAAATACTACGAGACTGGTCTGCTTACTACAGGAAAGTCTATCAACAAACCAGGCAGACCCGACAGGAGATCCAAGCACTTAAGAAGAGGAAGACCACTAATACAGCACTTAGAAGCACAATTGAAGATCAAATAGTGTTGTAGACAACTAAACTATAGAAACTCAAGCGAGAAGCTCATCAGTGGGTGCACCAATCTATCCCCAACTTGGAAAAAGTCGACATCATCTTCCCGCAGATGAAACGACTTATAGAGACTGCAGAGGAGAAGGACCGGTTTATGGGTCTCGACATGGAGAGAATAGCTGAAATCTCCATTTCAGAGAAGATGTCGATCTTATCAAGTCTAACTACACTCACCATGGACATCCAAAAAATATTACAAAGTTGGATGGATTTCCAACACCACCTAGCAATGACAGCCCCAGCAATTATCGAAGTCTGTGTACAGAAAAGACTAACCATCAGAATTCACAGCCCATGAAGACCAAGCACATCATAATGACTACTAAGACAGGCAGGAAGATTTTTGTACCTCCCTGTTTCTTCGGGACGAAGAAACATTTTGTTCATGGGGGAGATGTTGGAGGAGCAAGTCGGTAAGTCGACTTGAACGATAGCCGACTTAGTCGATTGACCGACTAAGTCGGTTGGCCAACTAAACTAGAGATTAGGTCGGACACCTAAGGTCGTGTCGATTCACCAAACCGATAGGTAGTTATTTTGTAACTGTTTTGTAATCATATATATTAGGCTGTTGAGCCAGAAGAGAACTAGGTTCAGTTCTCTGTATTGTATGGACCCACTCATGTTAATATAATATGTTATTTTGATCTACTTGTTCTTATCTCTTGTCTATGTTATGTCTGTATGTTTTTAGTATGTATTATTGGTAACCTTATGTGATATGTGATATTACAATAGTCTCCCAACAGCCACAACACCATCTGACACCACCTGTAGCTCCACCACAACTAAGCAATACTGCTAGTGTTGCTTACCAGAACCAAACTCTGGACTATGCTAAAATGATGTCCTAGTCTGAAGCAACAACTTCCTACGCACAGCCTGTGCCACCACAGTAGGCTCAGGCCATGGCTTGGCCAACACAGCAGTATGTGGGGAAAATACCTACATTTGTGGCACCGCCACCCCCACAAATCTACTATGCACCACCAGTGCAAGCAGTTCAAGCCCCTGCCCCTGCTCCACCCGCTCCGTTGGGAAAAGTGTTCGCACAACAAAACCATCCCAACCAGCCTGCCCCCAACAATCAACAAGGGAAAGCTAGAAATAATCTGCCCCAGAACCAAGCCAATAACCAACTGCAAGGAGGCAGCCAACAACCAAACCCTCCCAACAATGTCGCAGCAAACCGACCCACCCAAAACACCCCACGACAAAATTCACCAAGACATAATGCCCCATTGTGCACAAACCAACCGTGCACACTCTGTGATGTTTATGGGCACTACACATTCAAGTGTCCCCTCATGGGTCGTGCTAAGCAGGCCATTCAGAACGAGGTTCAACAGGCCGCCAATGTTGCAAATCAAGCCCAACCAAACCCAACACCACAAGGACCTCCTCCTATGGTGCTTCAAAACCCACTACCAATCCAAGGATTGGTGGCAACCGCTCCCCCTCCCTAGGACAATCCCAACACTCTGGGGGCACCTCCCATGGCTGAAACAGGTGTTCACCACCTGCTAGCCATGACGACTGAAGAGGTCAACTTACAAACTAGATGGAATCAGTACGGATCCAACACCAAACCTGCTTACTCATTAGCAGCATCCACATCTAAGACAGTCAACCTACCTCTTCAGTTACCCCCATTCTCATGCCCCCCCATACGCAGAGTTGCCAATAATTCCACGGCTAGATCTGCTATCAGCTACAGCATCGTGGATGATTTGGCCCAAACACCAATGGCCATGTCCTCTCTTGAGGTACTCAAAACGTGCCCAATGCAGTGGAAAGTGTTACTAGACACCCTTGTGGCAGTAGACCCCTCTGACTCCAAGTTGATCACATTTGACATGAAGAATGGAGAACTGTGAATGCCATCCACCATCACCTTTCAAATCTCGGTCTCTATCCAGAACTTGGTTGTGCACCGGTGCATAGTGGATGAGGGAGAATCCACATGCGTTATGTCTACCCTAGTCTGGCAAAAACTGGGATCCCCAATTCTGCAACCATCCTCCACAACCCTGTGGGCTTATGATGTCCATCCCACCAAAGCCTAAGGAATCCTCCCCCACGTCCCCATCACATTAGCTGGGAAGATAGTGCTGATTGACATAGAGGTTGTCAACGCCCAACTGGGGTATAACCTTCTCCTTGGGAGAAGTTATATGTACGCCATGCGAGCTGTCGCATCAACTGTATTTTGTCTCATGATGTTCCCCAACGAAGGGAAGATTGTGACGATTTATCAACTCACTTATCATGATCCACAAGGGTTAACGGCACTCGCCAACGTTATCCCTACCATAATCACTATTGAGCCACAAGGGACGACTACACATGCTAATGTCGTCTCTGCAATCAACACTATGGTTGAAAACACACCATCCTACCCATTGTTGAATGTGGGCCCTGGGTTGTTTGTCGATCCTACCATGACGGCTCCTTTCCCCTCAATGTCACCACCACCGACACAAAATGAGACTGCGGACTTGTGCATGGTCTCATCCAACACTACTGAACCCAAACAACAACCATAGTCATAGCCCCAACCACAACCACAATATTGTCTGTAGCCGCAACACCAACAGCAGCCGCAACATCACCTGTAGTAGCAACATTTCGTACAGCGACAGCCACAACCGCACCCCCACATGCAACTGTTATGGAGTTATCTGGGCTCATCTCCAATCCATACAATTCCCTTCCTCTTCTGCCCATCTGGTGTCATGAGCAAGCCAGTAATGGCCACCCTCAACCTACCCAACTTTACATTGGGCATTCCAATGTGGTATCTTGATCCACTAGCTCAACCATCAATTCCCCAAGTAATCTTAACACCTGTGCAGCCCATTGTGGTCACGTCCCATCCCCCACCCGGTCCGCAAAAACCAACCGCTGCACCCGCACCCACACCGCCCCACCTAAAAAGGGCAAGGGGAAAAAATGCAAAACCTACTGCAGAGCCACGACAAGTCCCGCCTTGCGCCGTTTACGAACAACAGGGCCACCCAACTCAGAGTTGCCCTGAAATCCCAATGATTCATGTGCATTTAGATGCCATGGATACAAACGAAAAAATCCTCGTGGTTGAACTTCCAACTGTGCCAATAGTCAGAAACAAGGCATTGAGAACAAACCATGCGTGCATCCTTTGTGGATTGTATGTACACTATTCTCACCACTACTAAGACTTACCCAAGTTCCGAATGGCTTTATCCAACCTTAGACAAAATTCCCTTGAATTTGATATCACCTTGATCGAAGAAGTTCATGCCCCACCTCCTTCTTCGGACATGATGTCCAGTTAAACTAACCCTATTGTCTCCCCCATCACCGATGGTCCATCAGACCTGTCTCTTTCGTTGTTTCCCCAACCACAGCCGTAACCTCAGTTACCAGGGAAACATTGGGGTTCATTCCCGATCAACACGATCCCTTTCCTTGTTATTTTCCTACCATCCAGGATCATGAGTAAGTCTACCTTGGCAAACCTCAATCTACAGGATTTTAAACTGGGAGATCCTGTGTGGTACCTTGAACCACCTACCATACCTCTGAGGCCCTAGGATGTGTTGACTCATGTCCAGCCAATTGAGATGATGTTGCACCTACCTCCAGGTCCATCAAAGACTCCTTTTGTCTCCAGGCCTGCCCCTCTTCCTCCAACAGAGACTGGGGGCAAGGCCACAAAAACCATAACCAATACCATTTACATGATCTCTAGCACCATTTTCCCTTCTGTCTCGGTAGCTATGGAAGATCCACCTGATCTATCCCGGCACCACTTATGTGATGACGGAGATATATGCAAGACTGCCTTCGGTTTTACCCCATTCCCTTTAAACCATAGTGTGGAATCGGTTCTTCCCATAAAAGACCAGATTTTTTCATCCCGCCTTGCCAATGACCTTCATCTCGGCAAGGGGGCATACCTCTTCGCTAACTCAGTTGGTCGACTCTTGAAGAAGCCGTGCAATGGGCTCCACCTCAAGAGATTCTATGCCTAATATAACCACTATGAGTCCCTTATAGTGTAGTTTTTTCCCTTTCTTGTTTTTCAACATTTTTTAGCACAAGTCAGGGGTAGCACCATCAGCTGCTAATCCAAAGTCACCCAGAACCGGTTCAAGACACCTCTCACACCTCCAGTCTCAAATTTCCATCTCCTGATGAGACCATCGTCTCATGTTTAACAAATTAATTTTGAGACCATTTCCCACAAGTCACCTCGATTTACAAGCCATGACATGACGATGCAAGCATCTATGGACCTGTGCTTGTATCACACTCCCCTACCGCTACTCATGCGAGTTTTTGGGCCACCGCCTGTTAAGGGTTACCATGTTTTTAGTTTAGTTTTGTATTTTAACACATAGTTGTCTTTTCTATCCACTGCACCTCACGCGGACCTCTGACCACTGTCCACAAAATGATTTATTTTTCTTGCATGTATTTGGCATAAAATTTCCCCCAGACTTGCACTCATATCACATGTATTCAATTCCGTCCACCGCAACACACACACACACACTCCTGACCTCTGTCCGAGATCCACCTCGGTTTATGTGCCTCTACCACACCAACTCGTGAGCCTCTACCGTGATTTATCCCACGCATGTATTGGTATGTTTGAGAGACTTCTACTCCATCCATACTACGTAGATGACCTTTGGACCTCTGTCCACCATCCCGACATGGGGCACCGCTTGTGCCACCGCAATCGGTTGACCACATTGGAGTTTCGTTTAAGCTCTTTTCTGACTCTTAAAAACAATGAAAAGATTGCCAAGCGCAGCTGCTTCCATTCCCGCTCGCTAAAGTATAGGAAAGGGCGTCTACATCGTATCATTTACCTCCTTTTGCAGACCATGTAGACCATCAATTGAAAAGGAATTCCTTGGCACACTCAAGCCAAGACCGTTCCCCTCTGCATACTTTTATGCTTTCTCGGGCAGAGGGGCCTCACTTTACAAAAAATCTCACCACGGGTTGTCGTTAAGCTCTTTTCTAGCCTTCTCATCAAGAAAAGATTACCGAGCAAACTTGGTTTCGCTCATGCTCATAAAAGCATCTGAATGACCATCCAGTCAGTATAGGTTTAACCTTTTCCGGCCCAATTGGACTACCAACGGTAAAGAGGTCTCTCATCCCCTACAAGATGGGCAATATCTCCTATGTATACTTGTATCCTTTTTTGGGCACAAGAGACTACCAATGAAAAAGAGCCCCCACTAGAGTCTTCTTCGTGCTTTCAGACTCTCCAAAATTGAAAGCACCATTGAGCATTTACTTTCTTAGGCTCGCCAAAAATCCATGAGATCATACCATAACTGTGTCCCTAGACACTACCCCACAGAAAATAGTTTGGCAGCATTCCCCCTTTGGGTCGCCTTTGTTCAGAGTAATCTGCAATGTGTCTTCCTTGGATCCCATCAATATCAAAAGTGTCCACCTCCTCCAAGTATTTCCCATCTATAGTAACATTCCCGGAATTACAGCTATGATCCCATTCCCATGAGTCAAGTTTCATTTAATGCCTGGTCCTCCCTACCGTCATAATCTGAACAAAGGAAGTTTGAGTCTACCATGCTCCCCTTGCCCCTGTTCAATTATTTCCCTCCCCCTTCCCCCCCCATTCAGTGGGTCAATCCGCAGATTGTCTCACACCTTTTAGTTATCTCCCTCGCGCTTCTGGTCAAGGAAACACCATTTCCTTGACTAGGGGCAGGTCTCCCTCTGTTGACGACAACACATATATTCAAAAGGATAGACCTAGAGGTCCATGTATCCTAGTTTCATTAACTTCATTGATGAGTTCCTTGGACCACTTGAGAGGAGTCCTTAGTGCCTCTCGGGATGGTTGTTTCTCATGTGCTCAACGTCAACTACATCATCGCACCGTTGAGATTCGTACAAGATTTGGTCCATGCAGTATTTGGTCGAAGACCCCGGATGTCACCTGACTCTAGCACATTGATGAGTCTATTCAAGGGACCTAAATAGGTAATGTCCCTTGTGATTTTTGGGTTGCGTTAGAGACAGTGTTCAGAAGCCCCAGTAGTGCTTCAATATACCATTAAGCATACTTGTACCATAGAGACTCTAACTCTCAATCAATGAGTCCATACAACTATGTACCGTCCCATATCGAGCAGGCTATTGGTCATGAAGATATAGCATTCCATGAGAATTCCATGGGTCCAATGTACCAGATCAGTATTGTATTCAGCCTCACATTGAGGCAACCATTATTGTATCATCAGTTGTATATGATCAGCTCTTGTATTTTAGAGCATAGATCAAATTATTCTTTTGACATTGTCACGAGCATGAGGATGCCCGCCTCATCCATATACATGTCACACATTATTTGTATCTCACCCATTGATGGGAACCATATTAATACAAAAAACAAAAGCCACCATGCCCCAGCCCCGGAAGCACCACCTCTATGCAGCAAATCCTATGATGTTCGTCGGCCATATGATGAGCTCCTGCCCTCACACATCAGGGGGCAATCTATTTACCCAAAAAATCCCTCACTTAGCTCTACATGGCCTACACCACCCAAGGACACCCATTCATGACCCTCCATTAGACCCCCACACCCTCAAAAAAGCTTAAGGATGAAGAAAAGGGCTTAAAACCCCCAAAAATGAGCCTAAATAACTCTCCTAGGGGCTAAAACCTCCAAAAAGGGGCTAAAACCCCTAAAAGGAGCCTAAAACCCTAAAAGGGGCTAAAGTTAGGGCGAAAGGGGCTAAAATCCAAAAAAAGGGGCTAAAGCCCGGACCAAGGGCTTAAAACCCTAAAACCCAAAAAAAAGCTATAAAAGGAGGGTGAGGGGTCACTCTCAAAACACTCCTCTCTTGCATACTGTTATGCTACCCAAGTGGATGCCTTGAGACCATTTTCCTATCAAGCCACCCACACTCCCTCTCATCTATCTTCCCTTTGAGCCATAGCTCCCCCATTGCCAAGAGAGGTGCTTCTCCAAGCTAGGGCATGGTGGCCCTTTTCCACCAAAAGAAGGTATAATTTTTGTTTTATTTCATTTATTTGTGTTTTCCTAACATCTATTTTCTTTCAAGTTTATGGCCTAACATGTTCTTGTAGGTCTCCATTGTTGTATGCAGGGTCTCGGAGGTCTTTAACCCATAACCTTGTGTGCAGAGGGGTTTCATTTTTCTTTGATTTCTGTTCTGTATTTCAGTTTTGTTTATTTTTCTTTGCATTCACCACCAGGAACCTATCCTTTCGTCCTATCTTTAACCCATAACCTTGTGTGCAGAGGGGTCTCCATCTTTGCTTTTATTTCTGTCTAGTTTCATTCCCGCTTTTCTTTTCTGCATTTCCACACAAGAACCTACCCTTATGTCCTATAGACGAAAGGGACTCATTCCTACCCTGTAGCAAGGAGAAATCCCTGCTACAGAAAGAATGAAAATATCGATCTCCTCTTTAGCACCCATTCTATCACCCACAGTCACCTTAGTAAAATTCAAAAGTTTAAGCACCTTATCTCCCCTTAAGCCTTACTTCTTACCTCTTGACCAAAACAGTGCTAACAACACCATTGCTAATGTTGGTTGAAATCTTCATGTTCTAAGGGTTATATTGTACACATTGTTGGGTGTTATATCATCTTGATTAGTTCACCTGATATTTAATTATCGACCGAGGTTGGTAGGCTTAGAGTTGACACAAAATATATGGAAAGGTAGAGGAATTCCTATGGTGTCGTGGAAATATTTTAACAAACAAAAGATCGAAAGATCTTTCAAAATGAAAAACCAAGTCAAACTCCTAAGAATTCAACTATTAAGGTGATTGAACTAGAACAGAATATTAGATTAGAGTATCAAAAATACACTATTCTACTTTATAAATAATTACTAAAGAACTACCCTTTCTAGTAGAGTTTATTGAATAATTTCAAAAACTAATTATGCAAAGAAGATGTATATTGGAAACATAGTACAACAACTAGATTGATAATTTATTTTATAAGAAAATAACTTAAGACTGAAAAAGGATACTATCAACGACTATTTTTTTAAGTGAGAAGCTAGGATGCAAGGAAGACCTAACTTAGAAGTGAGTAGAAAACTTAATAAAGAAGCAAGTAGAAAACTTATTAAAGATATCTTAATAAGAGAAGCAAGTAGAAAACTTAATAAAAATAACTTTCAATTCTATTCTACAAGTCTCTTTCGGAAATCACACAGTGAAAAAGAGAACTATTCCTTCTACTATGGAAAATCTACAAGATACCAGTATACTTTCCTAAAGATAACACACCTAATACTAAGTTTTACATGCAAACAGATAAATCAATCCAAAGGCATGGTTACAAAACAGTACAACATTATTAGTCAAAGAAATCAGAAACAAACAAAAGAAACAAAACATAACATAACTCAAAACATCTTCAAGGTGAAAGGATAAAACTTTAATAAATAATCTAAAACAACCTAACTTTTACTCTTAATATTAAATAAGTCTATCATCTAACTATCACAGTCAAAGCATACTTTAAAAACTAAAGAGGCAGAGCTTTAAACAGGTTCAAAACACATAAAAGACACTAAAAACGAAAAGACAGACTGGATGAAAGACTGAACTGCAGGTCTGAAAGGGGTGTCTGAATGACAGTTCACATAGGCTAAATGAATGACAGTCTACAGAACTTAAAATAACATAAAGGAACCTAAATGATCTAATCTTTAGCCGAATTTGTGCACATGCAAGTAAAATGCATAAAAGCAGTAAATAAACCTGCTTAAGGACTAAATTTGACAGTGAAATAATTCTTGAACTAATTCATAAATGTAAAGAAATCATTGCATATTACATTAAGAAAGAAATTAAAATTTATATAAACTTATGACAGAAAAGAAATGAACAGAATTGAATCTATTATAACTTGATAAAAGCAATATATTATATCTACTTGTAAATAAAATAGTAAAACTGGAAATGAAATGACTGAAAGCAAATTGAAAGCAAACTATGACAAGTTGAAAGCAAACTATGCACGCAAATAGCTATTTAACTTTGGAAATGAAAATATATTAATTCACACAGCATTACAGAAAGTAAAGGAAATAAACATTTATAGTAATTCAATAACATAAACAAACTAGAAATCAAACTAACTACAAAAGAAAAGGTAACGAAACTACACAAGAAAAAAAACCGTTGGTTGATGAGGGGCCCTCTCAGCAATTAGGGGTGATGCCTGGCTAGCGCTTACACAAACACAATCATGAACAACAGAACATCGAGCTTATATTAAAAATAAGGAATAGAGTTACAAAGTTCTTCTCGTAAAAACTAACTGTCTAACAAATGAATTTATCAACCCCCTAGCTCTTCGCGTAGAGGCGTTTATATACACAATGTTTATAGAGGTGAGCAAGTAGACCCTTTAATGGTCGACTGCTCTCTAAATTTATTCAACCATTATGACATCCAACTGATCAAACACCAACACACAGCGTTCTCCTTCTCCTTCACAAATCAGTTCTCTTCACCGCGTGATGTGGCGTACAGGCTTTACTTTGGCGTGGTTGGTGTCATGATGTCAAGCAGAGGCAATGCATGGGTGATCCTTCTAGAATGGGAGCCATTGCATCACCCAACTGTGTGGACAATAAATAGTTTCCATGCTTTAACACCTGGGCATCTCTTATCAACAACGCGTGGTTGGAACGGTGAACTGAATAGTGAGGTGGACAGTGAGCTGGATATTCTCTGCGCATATCTAGGATGAATGCATTTTCTTTTTGTTGGCGCGCTAAAGACCATGGTCTGCAATTACAATCCCATGCTAATGTTTTAATGCGTGGAAACCTTCCAAGGAATATCGCGTAGTCTAACTAGCGAGCTGGATGGTAAGGTGGGCATGCTATGCACATATCTAATTGAATGTGTGTTTTTTGTTAGCTCGTCCAAAACCTGCAAATAAATGCATACATAAATTAATATATCATAACACTTCAAATAATTTCAATTTTAATCTATAAAATCATGAAATGATAATAATAAACAGATTTTTCATAACTCTTAAATCCATTCATACCTGGGGCTGAATAATGAGTTGCATGCCAGAAAATATGTAAAAATATGATAAAATATATGTTTAAACACATAATTTAACTGCCAAAAATAGTGACAAAGCTAGGATCAACATTCCCCCAAACCGAAGAAATGCTAGGTCCCACTAAGCAAAAATAAAAATAACTTTGGAAGAAGGTGGAGCTGCACTAGCAGCTGCCTTCAACTTGGCAGATGAAAGAGGTGATTTAAACTTCAGTCTTTGGCTTGTGATTTTAAAATAGCATGTCTTTCTTGTCAAATGTTGTATGAAGATTTAATAACTTTTTTAAGTTCTTCAATAGTCTTAACTTGACAGATCTCAAGTTTAAAACTATTCGGCATTGTTCAACAGTTGGGATACAGAATTTTTTAGAGGGTATAAGAAAAAAAATGGCTGAAACAGCTCTACATAAATGATGGTGATAAAAATGATGGAATAGCAAGAATTTCGACCTACTTTAATAGATCATGCTATCATAGCAAACCTTGAGGTGTGTGTCATCAACGGGCATATGCATTAATGAGTGAGTTTATAAGATTTATAATTAGTTCAACCATGTCCAAAGTAAAACTTTGGAGAGGTTGAGCGTATGACACAAAGGCATAAATCGCATTTACAATTATAATAACCTTAATCAAGAAAAGCAGTCATTTGATAGCTTACATGTGTGATTAGGTAAGAGGATATGGTTGCTAACAGTGAAATGATGACTAAAAAGCTTCTAAGGTCAAATCACGTCCACATGGAGGTAAAAAATATTTTTCCAAAAAACAAAATTTGGTTGGCAAATTTTAATCATAAGTGCTATAATATCACAATGTTTTATTCAGATCGTCATTTGGTTTTTTATTTGGACTATCATCAATCCATCATATAGTCCTCCATACTAATTTTCTATGGAAATATGCTTCATGCGATAACCAAGTTCCACTGCTTACATTATCCTAAAAAAAATATCATTTGTCGAAGATAAATAGATTTGTCATAAATAATGAAAAATAAAAACAGTCTAATCCTTCCTAATCCACCCCCAAACCAAAAATATGGTGTGTCCTCAAGCCATATAAGAAAGAAAAATTTATTGTTCCAGATAATAAAATAAAGATTTTGATCATGCTGTTATTTTTAATAAGAAAAAGAAAAACTAACTAGTAAATAGAAATGATTCAGATATGTATATTCATAAAAAATAATATAATAGTTCTGAGAAAGACCACTTGAATGATGATAATATAACTAAAATAATGCCATAGGAAAAACTAGTCATCCACGCCGCATTTTAAAGATATCCTGTCATCACAAAATATTTTGAGTGTACCCCCAGAATGTGTGAGATTTATAGCTATGGGTCCCATTTCTAGGATAATGACATCCTAGGTATTTGTTGAATTAGACGGTCGGGCATAAGTCCAACTTACAACCATTCTCAAATGACATTATAAACAATTGGCATTGACATGTTATTCATAAATTCTGAAAAAAATCATTATATTATCATTGTTCTACAAACCATGTGCATAGTGGTGCATTAACCAGATCTCTTTTACCTGATATTGCCCCGTTACCAGCAGGCCTATTTAGTACCCCAGCGGGTTTATATTGGTACCATGCAAGCATAGTCCCACTACCAGCGATCATGTTCAATACCTCGATGGGTTTACTTGCATTTATCGATCTTCCTTGTTTTAAGTTATTACTTAGCATTGACCCGCTTCCAGCAGGCCTGTTCAATACCCTGGCAGCTTGCCTTGTATAATGATATTAAATATATGGAAGTCGATTGGTACTAGAGCATGTTAAGTCCTGCTAAACACATAATTCAATTTTTTAAATTAAACTCATAAATAACTTTTCATAATGGCCTTAACCATAAATCATGACAAAAGAGAATAATTTAAAGATGTTCTTTGTCCTTACAATCCTTCTTCTTCATAAAAGATAAGTAATGTTCCCCACAGGCAAAAATTCCACTTACTCTTGAGCTATCACCAAAATACTTGAGAGACAAGTTATGATAACAAGTATAGGATGAACTAGTATGTTAGATTTTTATCATTCAATCTAGCATTATGATCTTAGGATCTTTAACTGAGAGAATAACATGCACAGCAATAAACACAAGAGACAAGAGACACAAAGAATTTTCCTCAGGGAAACCATAAAGGAGAAAACCCTGCAACTTCCTCAGAGATAGAATCAACACCAAAAGTAAAACCTGAAAACATAAAGATGATCTCCCAACAACAATAGTCTCTCTCTTGTCCCAGTAACTTTTCCTCTCACTCATGCGCCCCAATGAGTGATTGTGTGTGTGATAAATAGAGAGACTCACTCTCTATTTATATTCTTTCGTTCACTTGAAACCCACTCCAACATGTCGGCCTCACTTAACAATTACTTACTAGAGCCGACATCTCTAGGAGTGTCTAATAACCCTAGTGCCCTACAACTTGTGGGGACTTTGCCTCCTCTAACCAACAAGGAGGGTTATCCTTAACACAATGGTGGGGACTATTTCCCCGACTTACAATGACTCACCTAGGGTCGACTTCTCTAGGATAGTCTAATAACCCTAGGGCCCCACAACTGTGGGGACTTTAACCCTTGACCAATAGGAGGGTTACCCACAATTACTTGACATGACTTGATTACATTATAGAAACTCCCGATCGGAACATCAGGGCATGACATGACTCAATTACATTACAGACACATCCTGGAATAAACATCGGGGTATAATACATAAGAAATACAAGTGAATACATTCCGAAGTTGCAATTACATCAACACTCCCTCTTAACTAGGAAGGTATTCTCTTGACACAATTTATCAGCACAAGTCTTCTTTTCTGTATCATCTGAATCATCGTCAAGTTCTCGTCACCTTCATCTGGATTTGGATCATCACTCGATCTAGATCATCATCACTCGATCTGGATCATCATCATTGGATCTAGATCATCACTTGATCTAGATCATCATCACTCGATCTGGATCATCATCACTGGATTTGGATCATCACTCGATCTGGATCATCATCACTGGATCTAGATCATCACTACTGGATCATCATCACGGGTGCTATCTTATGATTCTTATTGTCACAGGAAGTTCTACAGAGCCAGCCCTTTTTCATGCTGCTTGTAGGCCTAACCTCCATGTAGGTCTTCTTCCAGCACTTATATCTGACCCTAAGTCAAAATGGCCCACCCAGCACTTATATCTGATCATCTAGGAACCAATCCTATAATAATATTAGAAAGGCACGCCCAGCACCCACATATGACCATGTGGGAACACATCCCACAACCCTGTCAGAAAGGCCCAGCACTCACATCTGACAACCAATGTCGGAAAGGCTCAGCACTTACACTCGGCCATGCGAGGAACCAATCCTCCATGCCGAAAGGCTCTGCACTTACATCTGACAACCAATGTTAGAAAGGCTCAGCACTTATATTTGACCATGCAAGGAACCAATCCTTCATGCCGAAAGGGATCTGCACTTACATCTGACAACCAATGTCAGAAGGGCTCTACACTCACATCTGATCATGTAGGAACCAATCCTACAGTCACATAAGAATGGCCCTCAGTCCCAGACTGAGCTTTCTGGTAACTAACTAGGTTCCTCCATTCCAAGAATGGCATTCAGCGCTCATATCTGATCATGTAGGAACCAATCCTACAGTCACATCAGAATGGCTCAGCACTCACATATGACATGGAAGGAACCAATCCTATCACCATGACAGAATGGCTCAACCCTTACATATGACCACGAAAGGAACCAATTCTCTCACCATGTCAAAATGGCTCTAGGTCTCATCATTTCCCCTTGGAGGGAAACTCGATCTGGAGAACACCAAGCTTCTCCCTGAAGTACTCAAACTTCACCCTAGCCAATGGCTTCATCAACACATCAATTATCTATTCATCCTTCGCAACATACTGGAGCTTCACTGCTCCCCTTTGCACCATATCCCTAATATAGTGATACTTTATCTCGATATGCTTCGACTTGTCATGGAACACCAGGTTCTCCGACAACTTCACACAACTCTGGTTGTCACACTATATACAAGTAGCATCCAACTGGAGATCAAATAAATCAGACAGTAGCTTCCTCAGCCATACTGCCTCACAACTAGCTAAACAAGCTGTGACATACTCTACTTCAGCTATACTCAGTGCCACACAAGATTGCTTCCTGCTAAACCAAGAGATCACAATTGATCCCATACTGAAGAAACACCCTGAAGTGCTCTTCCTATCGATGGCACTTCCTACCCAATCTGAATCAACATAACCTTACAGGTTAATCTTTTAATTCACCTCATACTTGAGGCCATAATCAACTGTACCCTTCAGGTACCTCACTGCATGCTTTGCAACCATCGGGTGAACATGTCTCAATGTGTTCACAGCAAATCAAATATCCAGTCTCATATTCGTCAGGTACATCAAGGACCCAATCATCTGATGATACACCGTAGCATCAACCGCTTCTGATGAAGAATCACTCAATAGCTTCAGGTTCGATGCCATAGGTGTGGTCATGGCCTTGCAGTCCATCATCGTGGACCTCTTAAGGATATCTACTACATAATTCCCTTGTCCAAGGAAGATTCCATCCACATTCTGCCACACCTCCATGCCTAGAAAATAGTGCATCGACACATAATAGGAGCATCACTAGTCTTCTGCCTTCAACCTTGAAGCAAAGGTTGGAATCTTATTTACTCTCAGTAAATCCTAGAGTAATCAGTAATCTATCCAACCTGTCATACCATGTTGAACCTTAGGATCTTCTGCAGTCACTCCCTCTGAAGCATCATACTCCCTCTGTCTTTTGTACTCTATGTACCGAAACATTCTATACCGGAGTGACAAGTAGCTTCCTCTGCTACTAATATTCTATATATCCATCTAGGGATACTGGATACCAATATCCTCTATCTTAAACTTTTTCAAAAGTTCTTCTTGCACCCATCTATGGGCTTGTCATCCTTTATCAACCTTGTAGCAAAGGTTCAGATCTTCATCAAGCTCCTCATGTATGTGCTATCCCATGGGTGTCTTCTGAGCTTGTACAAGGCCTTCTTTCATTTGCACACATCATTATGTCTGCCTTGTGACTTCATGTCCAGTGGCTGCAAACGTATCTCCATAGTCTATGCCTTCTTTTCATGAGAAGCCTCGTGCTACGAATATTGCCTTGTATCCCACGATGTTTCCATCTATTGCATGATGGAACTACAAACTTCCCTTCATTTATCGATACTGCATCCTAGACATCATTCTTCTTGAACTGGTCCTTCCTTTCTTCTTGGTTACTACTTCATAGCTAGAAGGTTCTGCATCAATGATGTTGTTGCATTCATCATATTATTCTTCATCTTGAACTATCGTCACTTGTTCTTTAGAACAAGTCTCATCCTTCTTTGCTTGTAGGTGATTATGTATGTGATCTTTCCTACAAGTCAAATGCATTTGTATGGTTATAAACATTTCATAAGGAATATTCATACTAGAAAATTCTTATGCATAAATATATGATCACGCAACTACTTTAGCCAATACAACATTCCATATCTCACGGAAACTTTCTAGATGCCTTCCATCTCTACCAGGACAACATTGAGATTGTGCATTAATCCAATATGTCAGCAAAGAGGTTTCATTCTAGATAAGCAGCAATGGAGAGTTGTATAGCACCATGAGCTACTTACCCATCACATGCATATTAGTAGTATACTGTCATTAATGAAAACATTCTATCATGCATAATACATCAACTGAATATAAACATATACATAACAAAACAATATCATGAAATGACAATTGAATACTTATCTTTATTTGTTTCGTGGGTAGACTTCTTCTTGAGCCTTCAGCTTCATCATCTTCTTCATTCATAATAGCATCGTTTCTTATCCAAATGCTAAGATGGATAAGAGGTTCTTCAAGAGTTTATTTCTTCATATTCCTCATCGCTTGAGGTATCTTCTTTGGATGGTGAGAGCTTGATCTTCAGTTGCTCCCATCTTCTCTTCTCTTCTTATGAGTCGAGCTTCTTCTTCTTCCCAGAGTCTGCTGAAAGTAATCACTTCCCTCTGGCACACATTCCTCAAATGAATGAATCCCATGATCCTAGGAGACCATTCAAGGTGGATATCACAACTTCTACATTCTCCACTTCTTCTTCTACCGCTTCAAGTTGTTCTTTGATTTGAGAGACCCTTGTAAAGTATGATTGTATGGTCTCTGCATTCTGGATCTTCACATTCTTCAACTGTTTTCTCAAAGTCATATTTTGATTTATGTTCTTCCCTTCAAATAGCTTGGTCAAGGAATCAAACATCTATTTCGATGTCTTTAGGGAAGACACTTGTGGTACAAGTTGATCCGTGACTGAATCAGCAATGATCTTCTTGGCCTTGACCAATTTCTTCTTGTGTAAGGCTTTTAGCCTCATCTCCCTCTGGGACTGGAACCTCTCTACTTATGTAGGTGTCCAATTCATTTTATTCAGAGAGATCATATACTTCCATTCTTGGAAGTTGTCAACTTCACTAAGCTTATCATCAAGCTGATGTGATAGATCACTTTGAAATGAGAACCTCAAATGAAAATAGCAAAAGATTAGATCTTACCGATTTGAGGTGTCCGTCCTGGTTCCGGAGCTGGCTGATCTAGGTTTTGTCAGAGAAACCCTAATTTTTAAAAATTGGAATCTTTTAGATCTGATTGGATATAAAGATATATCTCTTAAAGGTAGGTTGTCCAATGTACTCCTTTTTTTTAAAACAGTGAAGGGAAGCTCCCGGAACAAAAAGCCCTAGTTTTCCAATTTCTTCTGCAGAAATGGTTGTTATTGTTTCTGTGGTATCCCTGACATTACTGCTCCTATATGTCTGAAACTTTTCACTGTGGTATCCTCTCATGTCCTTCTTCCAACACCATAGGTTTCATTATAATTAGTTTCACCAATTGGGACTTATGATCATTTTCCCAAGGTGACCTATTACAGGACTGTTCAGAACAGCTAAGTTGTACAGACTTCCATGTGTCTATGTTTCATCCTCTGGGTATGAAACTAAGAACACGGAAATTAAATTCCATACCCTTTCTGTAACATCTTCATAAATTTCATTTGGACCTTTGTATCCCAAGATATAGCAATTCTCCTCAGGTGTCCTGTTTAGGGATGAATTCTGGAAGAGGCTGGAACCCTAACTTGGAGGGATCATATCTCCCAGAATATAGCGAATCTGTTGCTGAATTTTGGATACAGTGTACATCAGGATTTTATCTTCACCATTTGAAATTTTCAGCTCTTTATCCTACCCCAATCCCGATATATAGCGATTGTACCCAAACTTATCAGTTTTAGTATTTTAGGGTTTTCCCAGCTCGGGGTCAAACTAGGGTTTGACTTTCCCAGAGTTTCACCCAACCAAAAATATTGATCCATGTCTCTAAAATTCGATTTTGATGAGGATATCAATCCTATGCTGGGCTCAGTCAAAAATCCCTCTTTTCTAAGAATCCCTAATTTCTCGCACCAAAAACTGAAAATGCTCGGAATCAAATTCTGCTTCGACAGAAAGATGCGCCCTTCAATGGAGATTCATCCCAGCATACTTTTGTTGTTGGATTGTGGAGAGAGACCCAAAAATTAAGAAGCCCTAGCTTCTGCAGCTGGACAATGTCTTCTTCTCAAGTTAGCTCTGATACCATGTTAAATTTTTATCATTCAAGCTAGCATTATGATCTTAGGATCTTTAACTGAGAGAATAACATGCACAGCAATAAACACAAGAGACAAGAGACACAAAGAATTTTCCTTGTGGAAACCATAAAGGAGAAAACCCCACAACTTCCTCAGAGATATAATCAGCACCAAAAGTAAAACCTGAAAACATAAAGATGATCTCTTGATAGCAGTAGTCTCTCTCTTGTCCCAACAACTTTTCCTCTCACTCATGTGCCCCAATGAGTGATTGTGTGTGTGATAAATAGAGATGCTCACTCACTATTTATATTCTTTCGTTCACTTGAAACCCACTCCAACATGCCAGCCTCACTTAATAATTACTTACTAGAGCCGACATCTCTGGGAGTGTCTAATAACCCTAGTGCCCCACAACTTGTGGGGACTTTTCCTCCTCCGACCAACAAGGAGGGTTATCCTTAACACAATGGTGGGGACTATTGCCCCAACTTACAATGACTCACCTAGGGTCGACTTCTGTAGGATAGTCTAATAACCCTAGGGCCCCACAACTGCGAGGACTTTAACCCTTGACCAATAGGAGGGTTACCCACAATGACTTGACATGATTACATTATAGAAACTCCCGATCAGAACATCGGGGCATGACATGACTCAATTACATTACAGACACATCCTGGAATAAACATCAGGGCATAATACATAAGAAATACAAGTGAATACATTTCAAAGTTACAATACATCAACATAGTAATCCATAGGTATAAGATGAGATTTTGAGAAATATGATAAGAAAAGTAGGTCTGTCAAGCAACTGTCCAAAAGAGAAAATCAGAAATATACATGTCTGAATCAAAATACCGAAAACCATATGAATCATAGAAAAGATGGTTAAGTATGATATACAGATAATTGTTTTTTTTTAATGTCACTATAAGCTGCAAATTTCAAAAGTACCCCAAGAAAGGTTAAGATACCTTATAAGTGTTTTAGCGTACTTCCCTTTTCCAAATAATATTCCATTAGCTTCTTATAGAGATAATGTACTTGTAATCAAACTACAAAACCACTTGTTAGATGATTCAATTTATTCATGATAACATATATATTATAGAAAGAAAAAGAGACCCTTGTAAGCAATTTATCGGTAATGACTCTTATTTATTCAAATAAACGAACACATATTTACATATATACAAGTGATGATAACCCAAAATACTTTTCTTTTTTTAAGGATCGGGAGGAGGAGGAATAACTTCTTCTTCAACCAATTCCATTTCATTTTGCTGCAAAACATTATGTATGAAATCATGTTTAGATGTTGGTTAGTGATAAAGTCTAAGTCTTTGTCCATTTACTACAAAGGAGACTTGTGAACAATCAATTGTCTTAATCTCTACTGACCCATTGTCAAAAGCTGTAACTACTTCATATGGGCCCATCCAACGAGAAGTTAATTTTCCTTTAAAATTTTTAAACCATGAGTCGAATAGTAGTGCCCAATCTCCAGTATTAAATTTCTTTTTCTTAATAAACTTATCATGCCATTTCTTTCGTTGATTCTGTATTAGCATGGTTCTTTGGAGGGCATCTTGTCTAATCTCATCTAATTCATTAATCTATAACACTCGTTGTTTCTGTGCTTCATCTAAATCCATGCCTAATTGTGCTACCATACGAAAGGTCTTAACTTTAAATTCAATAGGTAAAAGGACTTGTTTTCCATACACTAATTCATAGGGGGTATGTCCGATAGTGTTTCTCCATGTTATCCTAGAGGCCCATAAGGCCTCAAGGAGTCTATATACCCAATCCTTATGATTTAAGTGAATAGTTTTGGTTAAAATGACTTCTAATACTTTGTTGGTTGACTCTACCTGGACATTATCCTGAGGGTGATAAGGTGAATACTTGCAATGTCGAATTCCATACTTCGTAGTAAGTTCTTTCATTAATTTAGAACTAAATTGGGAACCTTGGTCTATGACAATTTCTCTGGGTACACCAAACTAGGTAAATATTTCTATGAGAAAATAGAACCAGCAAGTGCATAATTCGAACCACAGGAGAATCTAGGAGCATTAGTGAGGCTCACAAATCAAATTTGGGTGCAAGATTCAGCAAAAACCATCAAATTACAGTTAAATTACACACAATGATAATTGGAAACAAGATAATTTTGGACTGTCTAACTCTAAAATTGTTATTAACAGGTTTATAAATACATCATCATAAGAGTTTTGAATGGCTTCAGAAGCCAATTGTGAGCAAAATCCCAAAATTGCCAAATTGGCATCAAACCCCCCTAGGTGGGCCAATCTCGTCCCAAATCTCTCCAAATGGCCACAAATTGCTGAAATGGCATGGCTGATGTGTGTTGGGTAAATTATTACACCTTTTACAGCATGGGTGTGGAAAACTAGATGGTTTAGACTCTCAATGCAACATTAATTACACCAAATCAAGCCAAATTTGGGCAAAATCCCACTCTAGCACCCCAAGTCAACTTGCCTGTCCACATTCAATGAATGGGAGCGCACCAGAAATGATGGCTATGCATATGTGGCTGGATGACTAGGCTGGAGTACCCATGTGGGTCATATAACCTCAACTTGACATGGCATATGTCCACCTAAGCACCCCTAATCCACCTCATAGTGTATTAAAGCTTAAAAGAAATAAAATTGACTAATTAGTGTAACTAAGGTACTAATGATGGATTAGTATTCTAACACCCTCCCTTAATCCAAAAACTAAGTATGCTCACAAAATGATTAAGGCCTTGGAAACAATGGCTCAAGTCACCTCAAGTACATAATCAGAAATTTCAATTTTTATTTGTCCATGTGAAACTAAGGAAAGAAGGAAAACCACATGGGAAAAACCTCCCCTCAAGAATGGACATGGGGCTGGGCCTGCAATGATATAACAGAAAATTACCATCCTTCACTCACCCCAAGCAAATATCTCAGGTAAGTGAAGGTCTTCTCAGTGAAAGCCTTGGTAAAAATGTCGACAGTTTGCTCGGTGGATGAGCAATACTGCAGTGAGATCACCCTGCCATGCACTAAGCCCTGAATGTAATGCATGTGAATATCTATGTGATGTGTCCTCTGCCTCTGTACTGGACCAGTAGATATCTTGATGGCAGTCTGATTATCCACCCAAATGTTGGTTGGAGAATCAATTGTGACACCAAACTCCCGAAGAATTCCCTGCAACCAAACACACTGAGTTATAGCATTGATTGATGCCCTATATTCAGCCTCTGCTAATGAAAGTGAGATGGTGTGTTGCTTCTTACTTGACCAGAAAATAGGACCCTTAGAAAACATGAAGACAAAACCTGATGTTGACTTTCTGTCAATTGGATCACCATCCCAATCTGAATCAGAAAATCCAGATGGTTGAAGTGAGGAACCAGGTGTGTAGTGCACTCCGAACTTCTTAGTTCCCTGGACATATTGAAGAATTTTTTTAGCATCCTTCCAATGGATCTCATGTGTATGGTGCATGTTTCTTGCTATAGCACTCACACCATAAGACAAATCAGGTCTTGTATGAGTGAGGTAGAGCAAGCTTCCCACTAGTTTCCTGTAGAGTGTGATATCCACCATTGGGGAATTGCCAAATTCATACAATTTAATACCAAAAAGAAAGGGAGACTTGGATTCCTTACACTCAGCCATATTAAAATTCTTCAGCAGGCCTGAATCATACTGTGGCTGACTTAGCATGATGCCCTTACCATTTTGCTCAATTTTTAAGCCCAAGAATTGCCTTAGCAATCCTAGGTATGTCATAGCAAATTCACTGTGCAAAGAGTTCTTAATTTGGCCAACTGAATTGGTTCAAAAACCTGTAATAAGAATATCATAAACATAAATAACAATGACCTGCAATTTAACATCATTTTTCTGCAAATACACATTAGGGTCTGATTTGCATCTTGTGAAGCCAATTGAAAGCAAGAAAGCATCCATTTTTGCATACCAAGCCCTGGGGGCTTTCTTTAGTCCATACAATGTTTTTTTCAGCCTAAATACCAATAAAGGATCCTCTTGGAAACCTTTAGGCTTCTGCATATATATATCCTCCTGTAGTTCACCATGCAAGAAGGCACTCTTTTCATCCATGTGGTGAACCTCCCAACACTTACTAGCTGCTAGTGTAAGAACTAGTCTAATTGAGTCCATCTTTGCAGCCGATGCAAAGGTCTGTGTGTAATCAACTCCATGGACCTGAGAATATCCCTTAGCCACTAACCTAGCCTTTTGTTTTATATCAGAACCATCAGCATCAATTTTTTTCTAGTATACCCATTTACATTGAACAACTTTCCTCTTGGGAGGAAGGGGAACCAATTCCCATGTATTGTTCTCTTGGAGGGACTGAAGCTCATCTTCCATTGTTGACTTCCATCTTGGGTCTGGACAAGCTTGTCGATATCTCTGTGGGTCATAAATGATCAGCATGTAACAGTGCTCAGCAAGAGCACTATCACTAGCAAATGAAGCCTTACTAGTTTGTGCTCTAGTTCTCCTAGGCTCTTGAGAATTGCCTGTCAATTCTCCAGCTTCTTGCACAATTTTTTCATCCCATTTGGACCTAGATGGTGAGTCATATATAGAAATATCATATTCAGCAACATTCATATCAGAATTATCAGAAAAAGTAGAGCATGTGTCATCACTTACATCTTCGAATGGTTGAGGAGAGGAGCAATCCCCCAGTGCAAGTTCAAAGTTCTAAATTGGCTCTTCTTCGACTTTGACACTTATTTAAACAAAAATTTTGCTGGTATATGTGTCAAAGAGATTATACCCTTTGGTTTCTTCACCATATCCAACCATGAGACACTCCTTGCTTTGTGGCTGCAAGGCTTTCCTCTTCTCTGAAGGAATTCTTGCCCATGCTTTTGTACCAAATATCCTGAAATTTGAGACATCTAGTTTTTCACCAAACCATGCCTCGTAGGGTATCATCCCTTTCACTGATTTGTGGAAGGCTCTATTCTGAATGTGAGCAGCATAGCTGATGGCTTCAGCCCATATCTTGGGATTAAGTTCCCTCACTTCTATCATGAAAGTTGCCATCTCTTTGAGAGATCTATTCTTTCTCTCTGCCACACCATTTTGATGTGGTGTGTAGGGAGTTGAGTGTTGCATTTGGATTCCACACCCCTCACAAAGTTGCAGCAGATACTTATTCACATATTCCTTTCCATTATCAGTCCTAAGTACTTTTATCCTCTTTCCACTCTGATTCTCTACTATTGCTTTCCAAACTTTGAGTTTCTCAAACACCTCAGATTTCAATTTCAGAAAATACACCCAGCAAAATCAAGAGTAGTCATCAATAAATGTAAGCACATACCTAGATCCACCATATGAGGGAGTGGGTAGTGGACATATCAGATCATAATGCACTAACCCAATTTGTCGTGTTTCTCTCATTGCCTTCCCCTTCTCGTAGCTCTGCTCAGGATGCTTCCCAATCACACATCTAATACATGCTCCAGTAGATGACTGAATTTGTGGAAGACCTTCCACCATTCGTTCTTTGTGAAATGTTTGGAGATATCTATAATTCATGTGGCCAAACCTCTCATGCCATAGTTTGGAAACTTCATTGGCATGTGAGTGAAGTGCTTGATCACTGGAAGTAGGGAGGAAATTAGAGAATTTGTACATTCTCTCATGATGATCAGCATACCCAACTGCAACAACTTGGTCTGTTGAGATTTCAAAAATATCTATAGAGTCAGGAGTAAAGATTACTCTCTTTGGCTCTCCTGTATGGGTCACCTGGTAGACTGACAGCAAATTTTCTGCAAGGTCCGGTACATACAGTACATCACTGAAGAACCCATGGTCTAAATCAATTCTCCCAATCCCTTTGTTTTGGAGTTTAGAATTATCTCCCATTCAAACTGTTGGGCCAGCATTTGAACTCATGGAGGAGAAGAATTCTCTCCTGGATACCATATGCCTGGAATAACCTGAATCAATAATAAAGGATGAGAAATTAGAAGTACCTTCCACTAATGCATGACATTTCTCCTTTCCTTCACTTGAATTGGAGTTTCCATCTTTCTTCCTAGCGCTATCAGGAACTGGAATGTTGTTCTTCTCCAGCAGCTGCGCCATGATGTCTATGGTTTTATTCATGCATGAGCTTTCTAGATTCCATACCTTGTGGAAATAAGAGCATTTGGCCTTCTATTTCCCTTTCTTGTCCTTTTCTTTGGGTGGATTCACAGCTCCCTCACTGGATTTGGGTTTTTCTGATTTCTTCTTGTCCGGCAACTTCGAATTCTTGGACTTGGGTTTTCCCTTTGCTGAATTCGAAACCCCCACTTCTAGTGATTGATCTTTGGTCTTGATGGAACCCATTTGGACCAATTTCTCCTGCTCTTGAGTGAGTGACTCCATGAAAATTTCCAGACTTGGCATTTTCCAGTTTTGAAGGGTGAGTTTGCCTGAGTGAAATGTGCTCACAAAGACTGAGAACTCTAGCCCCAACTTCGAAAGTATAGACAAGATCAGTTGATCTTCCTTCTTCTCGACCCCGCATTTTTTTAACTACAATACAAGTGATTTGAACTTGTTGAAGAAGTCTTGGATTGTGTCATAGTGTGCTACGCTCAAGCTTATCAGCTCATTCTCAAGCTGGTGACCACGTAGCTCACCAGTTTTTCCAAATAGAGACTCAAGTTTCTCCCAAACCTCCTTTGGTGATGTCAAACTGTCAAGATGGAACAACAACTCTCTTGATATGCTCAGACACAGCAAACCATATGCTTCATCCAATTTGTTAAAAAACTTGGCTTTTTCTACAGCAGAATTTGGTTCCACTTTAGTGCCCATAGTAACTCTGAAAAATCCCCTTAGCTCTTAATTGAATCACCGTCTCTGCCTTCCATTCAAATAAGTTGAAAGATGTTAGCATGATGTGGGTAGAATCCATTAATTCTTGCACTAATGGTGGTGAAATTGCTAACTGGATTACACTCAGCAATTCGATTTTATCTAGAATCCACTAACAAACCAGCTCAAATCCACTAAGAATTTGGTCTGCAACTCAAAAATATCCAACTAGATCTGATACCATGTGAGAAATTTGAACCAAAAAGTGATTAATTTGAACCATAGGAGAATCTAGGATCGTTAGTGAGGTTCACAAATCAAATTTGGGTGCAAGATTCAGCAAAAACCATCAAATTGCAGTTAAATTACACACAATGATAGTTGGAAACAAGATAATTTTGGATTTTCTAACTCTGAAATTTTTATTAACAGGTTTATAAATACATCATAATACTTTTGAATGGCTTTGGAAGCCAATTGTGAGCAAAAAACCCAAAATTGCCAAATTGGCATCAAACCCCCCTAAGTGGGCCAATCTCGTCCCAAATCTCTCCAAATGGCCATGAATTGATGAAGTGGCATGGATGATGTGTTCTGGGTCAATTATTACACCTTGGACAGTGTTTTTGTGGAAAACTTGATGGTTTAGACTCTCAATGCAACATTAATTCCACCAAATCAAGCCAAATTTGGGCAAAATCCCACTCTAGCGCCCCAAGTCAACTTGTATGTCCACATTAAATTAATGGGAGCACACCAAAAATTATGTTTGTTCATATGTGTCTAGATGAATAGGCTATAGGACCCATGTGGGTCATAGAACCTCAACTTGACATGGCATATGTCCACCTAAGCACCCTTAGTCCACCTCATAGTGTATTAAAACTTAAAAGCAATAAAATTGACTAATTAGTGTAAATAAAGAACTAATGATGGATTATTGTTCTAAAAATTTATTCATATATGAATTCTACCATTTATTTCTCTATAGCCCTAAACAAAGATTTAGCTTCTACCCATTTGGTGACATAGTCCGTGCAAACCAGGGTATACTTATTTTTCCGAGACATGGGAGAATTTGGTCCTACAAAATCAAGAGCCCATTTCTCAAAAGGTTCAATCATGACTTGAGGTTGTAAGGGAATCTGACCATATGACGTAGGTCTACAGATTATTTGGAAACTATCACATCCTTTAACATACTTGCAAACATCCTTGAAAATGCTTGGCTAGTAATAACTAGAGTGAAGTACTTTATATGTCGTTCGCTTATCAGAAAAATGTCCTCCACATGGTCCATCATGGAATGCATGGAGGATGTCTATCATTTCATCCTCCCACACACATCATCGAATAATAATATCTAGACCGGTGCGGAAGAGGTCATTATCAACCCAAGAATAATTAGAACTCTGAACTATAATACGACATTTTTCGTGTGAGGACAAATGCTTTGGTAATTTCCAAGTTGCTAAATAATTTGAAATGTATGAAAACCAAGGGGTTTGAATAGACATAGAAAACAAATGCTCATTGGGAAAAGCATCGTTAACAAGTTTAACACCATCATCATATTGAATGAGAGAGAGGAAATCTGATACTAGATTTTCTTTACCAAGCCGGTCAATGAGGATGATGTTAAACTCTCGTAATAGAAGAAGCCATTGGGTTACTTTACCATTGGTAATTGGTTTATTCATTAAAAATCTAATGGCAGAGTGATCGGTATGCACAAAAAATTCGTACCCTATAATGTAATGGCAAAGCTTATTGATAGAATAAACTACTGCCAAAAATTCTTTTTCAGTAACAGTGTAATTTAGTTCAGCAAGAATAAAATTCTTGTTAGTAAAATAAATGGCATAAGGTGCTTGTCCTTCTTTTTGGCCGAGGACTCCTCCTATGGTTGTATCAGAGGCATCAGTGGTTATATGAAAAGGAAGGGACCAATCCGGACCCCTGAGTATTGGTGTCACCGATAGTTTAGCCTTTAAAATTTCAAAAGCATTTTGACAAGATTCTGTCCACTGGAATTCTACATCCTTTGTAAGCAATTTAAACATCAGTGCAGCTATTTTAGTAAAATTTTCAATAAAGCTACGGTAATATCTTGCATGACCAAGAAACGTTCTTACCTCTTTTTGAGTTTTTGGAGATGGGAGACCAACAATTACTTCGATCTTAGCAGGATCTACCTTAATTCCTTGGGAGGAAATATGGTGTCCTAAAACTATACCTTCTGGTAGTAACATTTTACATTTTTCATGACTACAGGATAAATTCGTTTCTTGACATTGGATTAGGACCTTTTCAAGGTTTTCAAGAGCCTCTCGAAAAGTATTACCGTAGGCTGTAAAATCATCCATATATACCTCCACACAGTCATGTATAAGATCGGAAAAAATTCCTAAGACCGCTCGCTCAAAAGTGGCAGGTGCATTACATAATCCAAATGGAAAAACTCTATAAGTGTACGTTCCCAAAGGGCATGTAAAAGTGGTCTTGTCTTGATCTTCCAATGCTATTAAAATATGGTTATATCCCACTGTATCCATCAAGAAAGGAAAAATATTGTTTACCTGACAGGGTATCTAACACTTGGTCAATAAAAGGTAAAGGAAAGTAGTCTTTAAGTGTGGATATGTTTACCTCTCTAAAATTGACACAAATTTTCCATTTCCCTGTGACTTTATTTAGGACTACCAATAGAGGAGAAACCCATTTAATATCGGAAATAGGATAGATGAAACCAACATTAAGGATTTTTTGTAATTCTTCTTTTACTATATCCTTTAAAGCAGGATTCATCCTCCTCTAAGGTTGCGTTACAGGTGAAATGTTTCGATCCATATAAATATGGTGAATACAGGTGTCAGGGTATATACCCTTCATATTAGCGTATTCCCATGCAAATGCTCCAGCTTGTTTTTTAAGAACCTCAAGCAGCTATGCTTGTTGATATTCACTTAACCATACGTTTATATGTAGAAATTTTTCAGGTCCAACTTCACAAGTATGGTATAGCGTCCTGTATGCTCTTCAATTGTGAAGACACAAGGTGTCTCAGTAAATTTTGAGAGATCCATACTCTCTTGGAACTCGTCTCCAAATATCTAATCGAATTGAGCAAAAGGTTGAGGAAAATCTATACAATTTGTTGAAGAAACAAACTAGTTTAATACATTCTCAGCAGTCTGCTCCTAAAGTGCCCACGAGAAATCACTAGGGAGGGAGAGGTCATCAAAGTCCTCATCATTGAAAGAACAATTTAACCATCATGATTTTTTGGTTATTGTTTGTACTTGGGGGTATAAAATAATTCTATATGTAGACAACCCATTAGAAATAGTCATATCTCCATCCCTACATCCTATAAAAGCATTTGCAATAGCTAACCATGGTATTCCTAAGATAATAGGATGCCCTTTAGAAGCATACTTTGATTCTATGACCATAAAGTCAATAGGGTATTCCCATGAGGCTACTGATACAATAATGTCATCCAAGACTCCAGCAGGTTTTACCGTAGTACAGTCTACTAGTTCTAGGATGGAAGGGGTAGGTCGGAGGAATTGTCCCAACTGTAAAAATTCTAAAACTACAGTGGTCATCATGTTGATGGCGGATCCTAAATCAATTAATGTATTTTCTATGACGGTATTGTTTACAACTATAGACACTATTGGGGCTCCTGGATTTGTATATTTTGCAATCCGGGCCTGATCTGTCATACATTCAAACATCTCTCCTATAACATGAATTGTGAGAGGGTCCTTTTGCTTCTTCCCTGGGAATTTAATGCATAGTTCCTTTATTACCTTATTGTATATTGGTATGTCCTTGATAGCTTGTAATAGAGTAATTTTGACACAGATAGTCTTTAATTCATTCAAAATATCATTCTCAGGATGAACTACAGGTTTTTCTATTACTAGTATTTCCGGAAATGGAGGAACTCTTTGCTCCTGAATGGGTTCTTGCGAAGGATGGGTGTGTACTATAATCTTCGGAATGTTCACATCCTCCAAAATGGCATCATTCATGGGTTCATTTGAATCCTCTTCTTCTTCATTTTCCTCATGAATGATGACTTATGACTTGGGTTTGTCGTTTACAACTCTTCCAGATCGTAATTGAACCTCATGTACAGGTACAGTCGAAATAAGATATGATGGAAGAGTTTGCAACTCAATTTTGTTAAGAAATTGAGTTGGTTTATTATTTGGGTTAGGTATCGATTGTGTAGGTAATAATGTCGGTCGCAGAGGGTTTGTATTCTGGAAGTGATGAGGTTGTTGTGCGATGAGAAGAAATGGAGGCACAAATCCAGGCGAAATTTGTTGGAAATCTGTTTGGTGCTGAGGATAAGGATAATTAGGTGCAAAGAAACTGAGGGTATGGTTGTCCTCTCCATCCTTGTGACCAATATTGCTGCTGTGGAAATTGAGGAGGAGGGTACTGAGGTGGCCAGTTCTGCCAACTTGAGGTGTTCCATTATTGAGGTGGTTGGTATGGAGGATAATATAGCGGGGGTTGTGGTGGAAAACATTGATATGATGGTTCACCTACATCCCCACTCTTATAGATGTCTTCCAACCCAGGAAACAATGGGCAATTATCTGTTGGATGTTCCTCTGTACAGATGTGACATATAGAGATGTTGTTCAATGGACATTCCCTTTGGGGATGTTTAGTCCTACATCTTGGAAAAACATGCTCATTGCTACTCGTTCTTCATCCTACCTTTTCTTGGATTCTAAAGAATCCAATTGGGAACCCATTGCACCTAAGATATCTATCTTGAAATTCTCCAATAGGTTTTCTAACTCTACCCTTGTAACTCTGCCTGAACTGGGAATGTTTCCTCTTACATTTCTACTATAAGGCTCCCAAAAGTTTTTTCCAACTTTCCCCCTACTTCTAGAATAATTTTTACACATATCACCGATTTGTGCAAAGGTTGTATGAGAAATATTGTTGGCTTCCACGATATTTAGACTTTCTATCAAGTCCTCGGAGATCCCTTTAAGGAAAAGTGTACGTACTGCATCTTCTCGGAGGTCACTATATTTTGATTTATGTAGTGTATAAATGAACCTTTCGAGATAATCCTATAGGATTTCATCTTCAATTTGTTGTATCTTGAATATATCATGTCGAGAGTCCTTAGGTTTTCAATACTCTTGATATTTTCGCAAAAATGAGGTTTTCATATCATCCCAAATCCTGATAGTGGATTCGCCTAATCCCATGAACCATCTCGAGGCAGAATCTTTTAGTGTAGTGGGAAAGAGTTTTAGTTTGTGAGCATCTTGTAGATAATTATAGCTCCTACAAAGGATATCAAACTCAAACAAAAATGTGTCCAGGTCCTCATTACTTTTTCCATAGAAAGTAGGTAAGGAGGAAGGATGGATATTTTTCATAGTTACATCCTGTACGGTGTCTAAAATATGAAACCCGAAGGTAGCCTTAGTTTGATTTTCCCCTTCTCCTTCGTCATTTCTAACTTCATCATGATCTTTGTTCCATCCCCATCTCTCCATATAGGCTGGGTTTCTAGTGTAAATATACCTAGGAGGCTCTTTTCGAGGTGATAATGGGGCGTCCCAACATTCTTTTTCGGAAGATATCTTCCTTTAATCAACAGTGTTTTTATTGAATCCTATAGGGAGAGTAGGTTCTACTGTGGATGTTTCGATTTGTGAGATAACTGTATTTACGGGGTTTCCAAAGAGAGCTTTTACCTAGGTAGGATCAACAAATTCAACGAAATTCAGATCTCCTACTAGTGAAAAAGTTGTGTTATTTGGATTCAAAACTAGTGGAGGGTTAGAGGTTCCTAATGGATTATCTTCTTGAACTTCCTCAGGAATGGGGTCCTTAGGACCTCCTATCAAGGTTTATTCTCCTTCTATGGCTTCCCCAATAATATCTCTTGAGAGAGTCTCCTCAGGTTTCCGGGTAGAACTAATTTTGACAGTTGTCTTTCGATACCTTTCTAGTGTTAGTAGTTGGGGAATTATGTCCCCTGCGAAATTTAGTAGGAATTTCAATAAGTTTTCATGTCTTAACAAATCTACCTTGAGAATCTCTAATTCTGCTCATGAAAAACTCAAACTGAAGACTCTATGTTACCACTAATGTTGGATTTGGGGGCGCCTATTATAACAAATGTGTAGGTTCTTACCTCTTGTCTTACAGCTCCCCCGCCACCAGCCTATTACTAAATTTCATAAAGAATACACCTTACAGAACAAATCCCCGGAAACGGCGTCAAAATTGTTGGGTGCTATATCATCTTGATTAATTCACCTAATATTTAATTTTCAGCCGGGGTTGGTATGCTTCAATTTGACACAAAATATATGCGAAGGTATAGGAATTCCTATGGTGTCGTGGAAATATTTTAACAAACAAAAGATTGAAAGATATTTCAAAATGAAAAACCGAGTCAAAATCCTAAGAATTCAACTATTAAGGTGATTGAACCATAACAGAATATTAGATTAGAGTATCAAAAATACACCCATTCTACTTTATAAATAATTACTAAAGAACTACCCTTCCTAGTAGAGTTTATTGAATAATTTCAAAAACTAATTATGGAAGATGTATATTGGAAACATAGTACAACAACTAGATTGATAATTTATTTTATAAGTAAATAACTTAAGACTAAAAAATGATGCTATCAACAACTAACTTTTTAAGTGAGAAGCTAGGATGCAAGTAAGACCTAACTTAGAAGTGAGTAGAAAAATTAATAAATATAGATTAATAAGAGAAGCAAGTAGAAAACTTAATAAAAATAACTTTGAATTCTATTCTACAAGTCTCTTTCGGTAATCACACAGTAAAAAAAAGAACTATTCCTTCTACTATGGACAATCTACAAGATACCAGTATACTTTCCTAAAGATAACACACCTAATACTAAGTTTTACATGCAAACAGATAAATCAATCCAAAGGCATGATTAAAAAATAGTACAACATTATTAGTCAAAGAAATCAGAAACAAACAAAAGAAACAAAACATAACATAAATCAAAACATGTTCAAGGTGAAAGGATAAAACTTTAGTCTTTAATAAATAATCTAAAACAACCTAACTTTTAGTCTTAATATTAAATAAGTCTATCATCTAACTATCACAGTCAAATCATACTTTAAAAACTAAAGAGACGGAGCTTTAAATAGGTTCAAAACACATAAAAAACACTAAAAATAAAACGTCAGACTAGATGACAGACTGGACTGCAGGTTTGAAAGGGGTGTCTGAATGATAGTTCACACAAGCTATCTAAATGATAGTCTGTACAACTTAAAATAACAGAAAGGAACCTAAATGATCTAATCTTCAGCTGAATTTGTGCACATGCAATTAAAATGCACAAAAGCAGTAAATAAACCTACTTAAGGACTAAATTTGACAGCGAAATAATTCTTGAACTAATTCATAAATGTAAAGAAATCATTGCATATTACATTAAGAAACAAACTGAAATTTAAATAAACTTATGACAAAAAGGAAATGAACAGAATTGAATCTATTATAACTTGATAAAACCAATCTATTCTATCTACTTGTAAATAAAACAGTAAAACTGGAAATGAAATGACTGAAAGAAAATTGAAATCAAACTATGACGAGTTGAAAGCAAACTATGTGCGCAACTAGCTATTTAACTTTGGAAATGAACTATATTAATCCATGCAGCATTACAGAAAGTAAAGGAAATAAAAATTTACAGTAATTCAATAACATAAACAAACTAGAAATCAAACTAACTACAAAAGAAAAGGTAATGACACTACACAAGAAAAGAAAATGTTGGTTAATGATGGGCCCTCTCAGCAATCAGAGGTGATGCCTGGCTAGCGCTTACACGAACACAATCTTGAATAGCAGAACATCAAGCTTTTATTAAAAATAAGGAACATAGTTACAGAATACTCCTCGTAAAAACTAACTGTCTAACTAATGAATTGATCAACCCCCTAGCTCTTTGCGTAGAGGCGTTTATATACACAATGTTTACAGAGGTGAGAAAGTCGACCCTTTAGTGGTTGACTGCTCTCTAAATTTATTCAACCATTATGACATACAACTAATCAAACACCAACACACAATTCTCTCCTCCTTCCTAAATCAGTTCTCTTCAGCGCGTGATGTGGCGTACAAGATTTACTCTGGCATGGTTGGTGTCATGATGTCAAGCAAAGGCATTGCGCAGGCGATCCTTCTAGAATGGGAGCCATTGCATCACCCAAACGCATGGACAATAAATAGTTTCCATGCTTTAACACCTGGGAATCTCTTATCAACAACATGTGGTTGGAACGGTGAACTGAATAGTGAGGTGGACAGTGAGTTGGATATGTTCTACACATATCTAGGATCAATGTGTTTTCTATTTTTTGGCGCACTAAAGACTATGGTCTACAATAACAATCTCATGCTAACATTTTAATGCCTGGAAACCTGCCAATGAATATCGTGCAGTCTAACTAGTGAGATGGATGGTAAGGTGGGCATGTTATGTGCATATCTAATTGTATGCATGTTTGTTGTTATCTTGTCCAAAACCTGCAAACAAATGCATACATAGATTAATATATCAGAACGCTTCAAATAATATCAATTTTAATCTATAAAATCGTGAAATGATAATATAAACATATTTTTCATAAATCTTAAATTCATTCATAACTGGGGATGAATAATGAGCTGCATGCCAGAAAATATGCAAAAAGATGATAAAACATATGTTTAAACACATAATTTAACTGCCAAAAATAGTGACAAAGCTAGGATCAACACACATGATGCACATATCCAGTTATAGTAAAGTACATGACAGAGGTATGTACAATACAGAAAATAAAACCTCTAATCATGGTGCACCTGTGGGGTGCGTCTTGAATTGAGTAGCAGATGAAATGTTACTGATAATGGGAAAGGATGCATCACTTTGTATTTCTTGGTGTGTTGATTGCGATGGTGTGAAAAATTCATCAAACAAAGGTACGGTTTGTCCATGGTGGGGTTTTGAAGTTCAGGATAAATTATTTTAAAATTGGGGTGGGCCCACTTTTTAAAATCATTTGTTTTGTTTGACTTACATGCTCCCGAGAGTAAATCTACAGTTTCTGAGAGCATGGAGCAATGGTTTTCCAAGCAGCAAGAGCTAGGTAATCCTAAACTTTAACCTATATATTTTCATCTAGGTATATTTAGGGTTTGAAGAGTGAAAAAAGCTCTTATGGTTGGCTTTGTATCAGCAAACCACCTTCGTGATTTTTTGGCCTTTGAGCACACCAGAGTGCAAGAAAAGGGCCCTATCTCATGCTAACATTACATGAGATAGTGGGTGATGGTCGTGCAAAGCACAGGAGATTCCAAGTCTAGCTGCGTGGATGACCCACATGACTGTTTTATGAATAGGTGTATGGGTATATGGGATGGTGTGAAACTCTCGTACTAACACCTACACGACTGTTGACGACACAGCTGGATTGGAGCATGGCCAAAGTTGAAAAAACTTACATGATGGTACCGCACAAGTAAAATGAGAATAGCCATGCTAAGCATGGTTTGTATGTGGGTTTTGTCACACGACAGTGCAAGCCTAGGGGGAAATGCTATGCAAGTTGGTATTTTAGGGGTTTCTTCTAGTATTATCATGAATACTAGATAGTTTAGAGGTTCACCCTAGTTGTGTTGTAGGAACAGATAGATGTTGAATGGCAAGAGTATAGTTATGACGACCTGATGAAGGATGTAATTGGGAACCTGCACATGACACAGACCTTTACCCATGGGGGACTCCTGAAGTTTTCCAAGTACCCTTTTATGAGATCATCGAACTACCTGTTCTGAGAGGTCATTCATATGTGGTATCCTAGTTGAGGAGTGTACGAGTATATGGCCACGATCTAAACATTACTATTTAGGATATCTACTTCCTGACTAGGATGAGTGGCTGAGGGGTGTGTGAGTCGATTCACCCTACTATGGGTGGGGGGCACATGATTCTTGGGTTGATTAATCAGTATTTTTATGGTGATGAGGAGTCCTATGACTCTATTCATATTTAGATGAGGTGTTTGACTGATTCGACTATGTGGGCAGTGGTGGAATTGGTGTTTAGGATCCTAGGACCGCCTCTTTTCACACGTTTACAGGTGGTAATTTGTTGTTGGTGGAGAGGGTGATTGTTGGGGAGACGGTTTCTTAGGGGCTAATGCTTTGAGAAAGAATCATGGTGCAACTAGATCAGTTGAACCAGGTGGTTGGATTAGGACCTTCCAGCATGGGATTGTCATGTGTGCTTACTTTCTAGAGAGGTTTCTATGTTTGAGGCCACTAGGTATGTTACCACCGTAGAGCCCATGAGATCCATGGATGGTGTATTGGGGTATGATGTTTCCCCACCTTAGAGGTGGTGAGGTGGGGGAATACTACATGCCACATTTCATGGAGGTGTGGCTTCATTTTATTGGGTTGATGGAGCGATGCCCATGGAGTGGGATGGACTACACAGGTGATTTGGCATTGCTGCAACCAACCCAGGGTTGTGATGATTCAAGTATGCAAGTATTATTTTTGTAGTATGATATATATTTTGGTACATTTATGATGATTATGTACATAATTTTTGGATATATGTCCTAATGATTTGTTTTCACTCTAAGATGTCGATGTTGGACTAGTACGACCACCACTGAGGGTTCATTGTCATCGTCATTGAGATGAGGGTGTTGGGATGACGAGGCTCGTAGGGAGGGAAAGAGGTGTTGGTGCGACAGCAAGTGCTACTACTCCAGGCGGAGGAGTTATTGGTGGAGATGCATCAATTAAATCCTTGGTAGATCTAGAGAGATACTTGAGCAAGATGACTAAGGGGATAGATGAGTGGTAGATTGGGGACCTTGATGATGAGGATATTACCCATGCATTGTAGCTTCCATTGGTTTGTGTGGACCAGGTGGGTGGTTGGTGATGCAGCGAATGTTGATTGTGTGTCATGGGACACAGGTGACATAAGGAGGAGAGGGTCCTCCCCCAAGGAAAAGACCACAACATGAACTAGGTCCAGAATTGGGACCTAACCCAAAGGTAGCTAGAGGTGATGCCATATGGCCATTGGTTATCATTGGGCCTCGCGATCCACCAGCTAGTGGTGCAGCATGAGTGCTTTGGGCATATGATGTAGTGACAGGGCCATGGGCCCCCTTTTTGTATTATGTATTTGATAGAGCTTATGGGAGGAGGGTTTATAATGTATCCCCCATAACGCTCATGATTCTTTTTGTATATGCCCAGTGAGGGTCATTTTGTACATGACACTATAGTTTTTTAAGATATATATATATACCAGTTTTGTGTGGCATAGGTTGTATTTCCCATGTATGTATGATGTTTTTATGTGTGATGATTATGATGATTTTATGTTTATATGTTGATATGATCTATGTGTAGTAGTAGGTACTTGTACATGATTTTAGATTGGTTATCAACATATGGGTATGGTATGGATGTTTATACATGCATAGTGATAGGTACTTGTACATGTATTTAATGATATATGCATGAATGTATAGGGACTTTGTTTACTTGTGTAGGTTCATGTATGACGTATCAAGTGCTAGTTCAAGACCACATTGGCGACCTAGTCAACGAATGCGTTGTCACTTCTCAAGACATGGGTGAAGGTAATGATTTCAAATTGTTACATGAGAAGATGCACCCATAAAAAATTGTAGAAGAGGAGTAGATCGAGGACACGCAAAACATTGTTGAGATGAGAGACAACTAAATTGAAATCTATGAGTACATGAAAATGGATGACGCCAATGTGGATAACATTAGACAAAAGACCAATAATGACATCAAATTATGCTTGGTTATTTGTGAGTGCCCCTATAAAAACTCTACCTATGTGGTATAAAGTTTGGTGGGGGGTATAAATGGCCCAAGAACTTCGGTGAGGTCCCTTAACCAATGACTTGCGCCATTTGCAAAGCCGATGTAGTTGCTTTTACCATCAGTCATATGCATTGGAAACAAAGGATATCTTTTAGTTTTCCATCAATGGGATTGAAAACATAAGATGAAATATTAGAAAATTCCAAATTTAAAATAAACAATGGGATCAAGTAGTGCATTTGGGGGTTTCCTAATTATGTCAAGGGTGTTGGTCATGCCTAGGGGATAGGAGACTTGGATGTATGCACATGATCCCAACGTAAATGGGGGAACCCAATATGACTAGTTAAATAATGGGTGTGGAGGATTGTCATCATAATATGATGACTCCTCATCGTATGATGATGACTCCTCACTAATTAATAGGTCATCCAATGGGGATACGTTTTCAATGGTATCTCCTAATGTGAGAAAAAATTGCTCCAGAGGTGTTTCTTGTGGGGAGATACTAAGTTGGAGCATTTTTCTCGTAGGCGCATATGCTCAAGTCGAAATTCTTGTTTAGCATGTAATATGGGTCATTGAACGAATAGTGGCAATTAGCGCCACATGCTCGATTTGGGCGTGATCCCCTGATTAGCATGAGTTTTGGTGTTAGAAGGGGTGTCAAAGTTGTGGGGAGATTGGCCTACTACAAATAGGAATCATATGGTTGTGACTCCCACAAGAGGTGAACCCAGTGTTTTGGATATCATGGTCGACATGAATGGGGTGTGGATGTGGCAATGTAGGGGTCTCAATAGCAGCTGAATCAAGATACACAATTCGCATGACTACATTAGTGGTAACCACATTTATGGAAGTTGTTTTTATTGGTGGAGAAGGAGGGCATTCCACCAAAATTTGTGTGAGACAAATAGGCACCAATGCATTTTAAAATCATGGGAGATTAGGGCAATGGTGTGTGTAGTTCTAAAAATGGGAGAAAATCGAACATGCTTTGTTAGTGCATAACGATTTGGACTTATGGGTCGAGGGAGTCGATGTGCCCCCAATTACAGTTTGGGGTGCATGCATGACAATGTCCAGCATGTTTAGAAAGTTCCTAATCATTGGTAAGGTCGAGCATAAGTTTTTTGCATGAGCTTACTGACCACATAGAGCACAAGGAGGAGTAACCCACATAGTGGGTGTATCATGCATGATGGGGGATTTCAATATTGGTTGTGTGTCACCCCAAGTGTTGGGATTAGTATGTCCCAATGAAAATTCAAGATCGTGATTATTTGTGGTGGGGAATTTCAACTTGGGTTAATGATGTCCCCATTTTGTGATTTTGTAATGGTCGATGGTGGATTGGTCACAGGTGGTGTCATTTCAACATGTGGTACTGTGGGAGTAACTTGTTGTAGTGGCACCATTTTTTGGTGTGTGATGGGTTTTGAGGACATCATAGGGTATGGTGGCATGAGGTACTACACAGAGATTCCCAATATGAGCCTTGAGAGAGTTAATTGATCCATAACTGGTGTTCCTTGCATTCCAATAGGGGGGTAAAAAAATGGTATTTGCAACACTGGGAGGTACCGACAGGTTCAATACCTCCTCTACTCCATGACTGGTGGTGGGATTTGATGATGGTGTCATTGGGTTGTGAGACTCATTCTTTAAGGTGAAAATGGTGCACATGAGAACATCCGTCAATGTGGGTATTTCAGGTCATGGACCTGAATATGCCCCTAGGAGGTTAGAATATTTATACACACCTGGGCCAATGTCAACATATGGGGTTTGGTTAAATTCTCCTATTGAGGGTAGGATATTTTCAGGATTGGTAGTGGCATGGGGATCATATTAGTTAATTTTGTTGAGGGTGACTACCTTCCCATTGAAAGGGAACATCATAATGTCTAAGATCGAGGAGGCCACCGCCTTCATGGAATACATGTAACTATGACCTAATATTATGTTGTAGGATAGTTGGGCATTGACGAATTCAACATCGATCATTACCATTTTTCCTACTATCTCAATGGGGAAATTTTGGTATGATCCTCATGGTTGGTATGGTCATCCATCATATGCGGGAAGAGTGATAGAGGATGGAACAAACTTAGGAGAGCCCAATCATTTCCAAACACTTAAGAACATGATGCATGTCAATGCACCTTCATCGATGAATGATAATGTTCTTCACAGTGGCTGGGACTTACAGAGCGACAAATAAGGGTAGTTGTGGTTCTGCTTTCTCAAGGTTGAAATTCATAAGGAATGATTCTGAAGAGTTAATGGTGCTAAGAGCACTCAATAGTGCCTTACATTATGTGGGGAAATACTAAAGCACTTCTAGTGTAGACATGACGACTGGAGATTGTGACAAGTCATCCACAATACCATAATTGTGGGAAACCTTCATGTGAGGGTTATCAGGGGTACGTTGAAGATGTGTTTTTGGTATCCTCAAGATTTTCTCCATGTTGGGGCATGAAATATGCAATGGGCCTCCCAAAGGGACATAAGTCTCTTCTAGGATGGGTGAGGGATCAACACTAGTATATCCTTTGGCATGACTCTAGAGGTTGATAGATGTCGAGTTCGTAAAGATGTTTTGAAAGGATCCATCACCGGGGGGGCAGGTATCTAGCCATAAGGTAACCACTCCTTGGTTGCAAAATGGTTGTTTCAAAACAACTTGTTCAGGTTGTGGTGCAAGAAGTGCCTAAGGGGGGGTTTAGTGGTGTATGCTTCTTTGTTCCCACCAATTGTTGGAAGTTAGGGATAAGTGATCAATAGTGAGTGTAATGGCCATACTTACCACATATCAAGAATTGGTCCTCAAGTTGGAATTTTTTCCTTGCTTGGGGGGTTTCCCTCTATACTACATGGTTACCCTAGTTGAGGTTCTATTGGGGAAATTGGTTTCCCCCCTGCCCCTATTATTGAGGTTGTTTGTTCTTTCCCTTCTTCTTCCCTTAATTTTGACAATTCGAGGGGTTGGAAATGTTAAACCGAAAAATCCCTCACTCAGCTCTACATGGCCTACACAACCCAAGGACACCCATGATCGACCCTCGTAACACCCCATTAGACCCCCACACCCTCAAAAAGGATTAAGAATGAAGAAAGGGGCTTTAAAACCCCAAAAAGGAGCCTACATAACTCTCCTAGGGGCTAAAACCTCCAAAAAGGGGCTAAACCCCTAAAAGGAGATAAAGTTAGGGAGGAAGGGGCTAAAATCCCAAAAAAGGGGCTAAAGCCTGGACCAAGAGCTTAAAACCTTAAAACCCAAAAAAAAAGCTATAAAAGGAGGGTGGGGGGTCACTCTCAAACAACTCCTCTCTTGCATACTATTATGCTGCCCGTGGATGCCTTGAGACTCTTTGCCTCTCAAGCCACCCACATCCCCCTCTCTTCCACTCATCTTCCCCATTGAGCCATAGCTCTTCCATTGCTGAGTGAGATAGGGAGGTGCTTCTTCCAGCTAGGGCATGGTGGCCCATTTCACCAAAGGAGAGATATAAACTAGTTTTGCTTATGTATTTGCTTTAGTAGTTTAGTTGTTTCTAACCAATATTTGTTTGCAGGCTTGCTTCTTATCTTGCTTTGCAGGTTTATTTTTGTTTAATAGTTGTTTGCAGGTTATTGAAAGTGGAACCCTAACCTTGTTTGCAGAGGGGTTCTCCATCTTTGCTTTTCTTTTTGTCTACTTTCATTTCGATTTTTATTTCTTGTATTTCTCCACACAGGAACCTACCCTTCTGTCCTATAGATGGAAGGGATCCATTCATGCCCTTGTAGCAAGGAGAAATCCCTACTACAAAACTGGCGACCATACCAGGTCGATCCCACAGGATACCTGGTTCAGTTTTTTGAAATTTCAAGTTTTTTCAGTTTATGCCCTAGTTTTTAAAATTTCTTGTTAGATCTAGGTTAAATCTTGTTTAAATTCAGTTTTTGTTGTTGACAAAGCCTCTGCAAGGAAAATTCAAGTCTGTTTGGCCACAGTATAGGTTACTGTCGGCTGGATCTAACTCAGGATCAGAAAAACCCCAAATCTGGAGTAGGTCGCACTTATCGGGCCTGAACAAGGGATGAGGTCGCTCTTTTAGGCCTCACAAGCACGACCAGGCTGCCCTTTTCCCCCCGAAAGGTGTGACTTCACTCAAAAAGGCAGACCGCTTCTGTCTGTGAAATCTGTGCGACCCCCTCGCTTGTTTCTAGAAAAAATTTGTGACCCCCTCGGAAAATTTGACCCGAAACATGCGGTCTGTTGATCACAGGTTAATTTTTAGTTTATTAGGGACTATCAATGTGGCTCAGCCACCTCTGTCCAGCACAGTAGTTGCATTTCTGTTTATGTTTCAATTTACTACAATTTCGTGTACAAACAAAGTGTAAATTCAAAAAAAAAATTAATGGCTTAATGAATGTAGCTTAACTAAAATTGACATAAAATTAACAGTCTTGCTTACCCTTCCTCCTCTACCCAATCATCACCCTTCGGGGTATTCTGGGATACGACGAAGGGAACAGCTCGTATCGTAATAGGCCCTTCACTGAATATTGTTCTAAACCATTAAAAACAGATGACCTAGAAGGTAGAGGGGGTAGAGAAGGGGGGATTCTCATCGTGCTAAGCGTCCTCCCTGTTGACCAACCTTGCATCCGGGAGGTGACCTGTGGATCTACGGATGGGCTTAGTCCCATTGTGTTGAGAGCCCAGTGCCTTCTCTTGGTCAAAGAAGAATATAGGTGTAAGGTAGTCACCTAGTTAGGCCATCAAAATTCAGGGTAAAAAATTGTATCTATTTACAAATTTCTGTTTATTTACTACTTGTACACACAATTATATGAACTCTGTGACATATTCATAAACCAATTACAGCCACCTGATAACAGAAAGATAGAAAAACATATACACCATACCACGTAATCACCCCAACTCAGTTCATGATGCTGAGAGAGCCCTTAAAATTTATCAATTTACACTAAGTTCAAAAAAGATGCAGTCTTTGAGGACATAAGTCCTTGACTGCCTTAACCATGGGAAGTACTTGGGCTTAGCCTAGAAACTCGTTGTGAGGAGTACCACGAGAACCCCAAAGTAGCTGGTCGTTGAGAGGAATTGCCAAGCAAAATGGGCAACGACCCCCACCGATTGAGTAGAAACGCCCATGAGGAAAAAGCCAAGCGTTGTCTTCTGGCAGTCTTGGTGGTCGGGTGACCACCTACAGCCAATAGGAATCCATTGAAACTGGGGTCCAAAAATAATTCCCACCAGTTTGATAAACATCTAACACAATTGATCCCCCACGCTCTTCCTCACGCCTAAGAGGCAAACTACCACAATTTGGAACACTGAACCGACACCGTCGAGACCATTCTTGATGACCTCTCACACCATCAGAAGGCCACACAGCCTTTGATTCAGATTCAGACCCATATCAGTCTGAACTGGACCTTCATACTACACCATCAAGCCCCATGGTTGGTGAAAATGTGGATCCATTTTTCGGCATAGCCATAGCTAGTGGACCCATGTCCACACCACAAATTATCACCAACAACCCTGTAGGTGGCCCCAGCACGGTCATGCAAACTGTCATCAGTTAGTTTCCACCACCCATAGTAACCACTCAAGTTGTCCCACCTACAACACTTGTGAGCAGTGGACCTTCCACATACACTGCCCCTCCTGTCACACAGGGAGGCAATGCCCCTTCGACATACACTGCCCTTCCTATCATACTTGGGGGCAGTGGCCCGTCAACCCACATTGTCCCCCCCACCACACTTGCGGGCATTGGCCCATCTACAATGGTGCCACTACAAGTGCCCCTAGCCATGCAAGTGCATTATGCACCTGCAAACCCTGCCACCATCGCTGCCCCATCTCACATTAACCTGGGGTCAAACCTGTCCTTCATGGATCGTCTCAACTTGCCTGATTTGGCTTGATTGACAAATGACCCCATCCGCCACCAAACTTTTTGGCCTCCCATGCCAACCAAGCTGCCATCAGACATTCCCAAGTTTGAAGGCAAGGTAGGGGAGTGCCCCCAAAACCACATCATGACATTCCATCTATGGTGCTCGTCAAACAGCATAATAAACAATTCCATCAGGATAAGGCTATTCCAACGCACCCTAATAGGTGTTGCGGCCAAGTGGTACATTGAGCTACCACAAGCCAAGTACCCAAATTTCAACTCCTTATCTTTCATGTTCCAACAGTATTTACAACTCCCTATCATATATGACAAAGGGGTGGAGATCCTGTTATCCTGCCGCCAGAGCACTGCGACACATATAACCGACCACATCCATGAGTGGCAGAGACGTCGTAGTTTGTGAAAAATCCAACTTGACGACAGGATCTTCTTGGATTGGTTTCTCAAAACCTTGCTCCCACCCATAGCAAAGGACGTCACATCTGAACGTCCTTAATTTGAAGAAGAGGCCATACTGAAAGCCCAATAGTTTGACCTGATCTACGCTCAGTCTAGATACCTATACACCGTCATTCCAGATGCTCCCCGTCTAGGTACCTCCTATCGGGATGCATCGGGGGAATCCCATGCTGCAGATGGCATCATAGGCTCAGTCTCCCAACAACCATGGCACCGTCCGACACCACCTGTAGTTCCACCACAACCAAGCAACACTGCCAGTGTTTCTTACCAAAAGCAAACTCTGGATTACGCCAGAATGATGTCCCAATCCAGAACAACAACTTCCTACGCACAACCTGTGCCACCGCAATAGGCTCAGGCCATGGCATGGACAACACAGCAATACGTGGGGCAAATGCCCACATTTGTGGCACCACAGCCCGCCCAAATTTATTATGCACCACCAGTGCAAGTGGTTCAAGCCCCCACCCTTTCTCAACCCACTTCGTTGGGACAAGTATTTGCACAACAAAACCATCCCAACCAGCCTGCCCCCAACAATCAACAAGGGCAAGTTAGAAATAATCGGCCCCAAAACCAAGCCAATAACCAACCGCGGGGAGGCGGTCAACAACCAAACCCTCCCAACAATGCCGCAGCAAATCGACCCGCCCAAAACCCCCCATGACCAAATGCACCCAGACACAACGCCCCATTGCACACAAACCAACCATGCACACTCTGTGAGGTTTATGGGCACTACACATTTGAGTGTCCCTTCATGGGTCGCACTAAGTAGGCCATTCAAAACGAGGCCCAACAGGCCTCCAACGCTATGAACCAAGCCCAACCTAACCTGGCACCATAAGGACCTTCCCCCATGGTGCTTCAAAACCCACTACCAGTCCAAGGATTGGTGGAAACTGCACCCCCTCCCCAGGAAAATCCCAACGCTCCAAGGGCACCTCCCACGGCAGAAATAGGTGTCCACCACCTGCTGGCCATGATGACTGAAGAGGTTAACCTACAAACTAGATGGAATCAGTATGGTACCACCACTGAACCCGCTAACACATCAACAACATCTACGTCCAAATCAGTCAATGCACCTCTTCAGTTACCCCCTTTTCCCCACCCCCCCATATGCCGAGTGGCCAACAATGCCATAGCTAGAGCTGCTGTCAGCTATAGCATTGTGGATGCTTTGGCCCAAACACCAATGACCATGTCCACTCTAGAGGTACTCAAAACGTGCCCAACATAGCAGAAAGTGTTACTAGTTGCCCTTGTGGCCATAGACCCCTCCGACTCCAAGTTGATCACATTCGACACGGAGAATGGAGAACCGCACATGCCATCCACAATCGCCTTCCAAATCCTGGTATCTATCTAGTCTTTGGTCATGCACCGATGCATAGTGGATGAGGAGGCATCCACGTGCATTATGTCCACCCTGGTTTGGCAAAAACTTGGATCCCCAATTCTGCAACCATCCTCCACAACTCTGCAAACTTATGATGGCCATCCCACTAAATCCAAAGGAATCCTCACCCATGTCCCCATCACATTAGCCGGGAAGACAGTGTTGATCGACATAGAGGTCATCAATGCTCCACTGGACTATAACCTTCTCCTCAGAAGAAGTTATATGTACGCCATGAGAGCGGTCGCATCAACTATCTTCCGTCTCATGATGTTCCCTCATGAAGGGAAGATCGTGATGGTTGAACAACTCACTTATCATGATCCGCAAGGGTTAACAGCACCCGGCAATGTTATCTTTACCATCACCACCATTGAGTCGCAAGGGACGACCACACACGCCAATGTTGTCCCTGCAATCAACACCATGGCTGACAACACACCAGCCTCCCCATTGTTGAATGTGGGCCTTGGGTTGTTTGTCGATACCACCATGATGGATCATTTCCCCTTAGTGTCACCACCACCAACACAAAATGAGACTGTGGACTTGTGCATGGTCTCATCCAGCACTGTTTCACCCAAACTACTAGTGCAGTCATAGCCCCAACCCCAACCACAACACTGTCCATAGCCCCAACACCAACAGCAGTCGCAACATCATCTGCAGCAACAGCATTACGCGCAGTCGCAACCACAACCTCACCCCCACATACAATCATCAAGGAGTTACCTGCGCTCATTTCTAGTCCATACGATTCCCTTCCTCTTTCCCCCGACTGGTGTCATGAGCAAGCCGATAATGGCCACCTTAAGCCTACCCAACTTTACATTGGGAATTTCGGTGTGGTATCTTGATCTACCAGCTCAACCACCAATACCCTAGGTTGTTTTAACCCCGGTGCAACCCATTGCGATTGAGTCTCACCCTCCAACTGGCCCACAAAAGCCAAGCGCCGCACCCGCACCCGCACTGCCCCACCCAAAAAGGGCCAGGGGCAAGAATGCGAAAGTTGCCGCAGAGCCGCGACAAGTCCCGCCTTGCGCCATTTGCGAGCAATGGGGCCACCCAACTCAAAATTTCCCTAAAATCCCCATGATTTTTGCGCATTTGGATGCCATGGATACAAATGAAAACATCCCCATGGTCGAACTCCCAACCGCATCGATAATCAGAAACAAGGCATTGAGAACAAACCATGCTTGCACCCTTTGTGGATTGTATGGACACTATTCTCACCATTACCAAGACTTGCCTGAATTTCAAATCGCTTTAGCACACCTCCATCAACATTCCCTTGAATTTGAGATCACCCTAATCGAAGAAGTCCACCCCCCACCTCCTTCTTCAGACACCATGTCCATTTCCATGATGTCCAGTTCAACTAACCCGCTTATCTCCACCTCCAATGACGGTCCATATGACCTGTCTCTTCATTGCTTCTGCAATGATGAGGAGATACTTGAAGCTCTGACTGCCCTGGAATAACCATGGGATGACATGCACCATCGTTCGTTCTTCCTCCCCGAAGAACTTGTGTCACAGTCTGACCAGTTTTCCATGGAGACCAAAGATTTCATTCATGGGAAAGTCAACTGGTTCAAAAACCCCATTCCAGCACCAGACACCTTCGAAGAAGGGAACATGGACAGCATTTCACCCACCATCAAAATCAACATTTCAACCAATCAGGATATTATTGAAGAAACCATGCTGGGGGCATATTGCTCCCTATAAGAGGTTGCTGCCTACAAATCTCTCTTCTAAGAATTTCGCGATATCTTTGCCTTGTCGTACACTAAAATGCCCGGGTTGGATCGATCAATCATGGAGCACCACATCAACACTTGGCTCGATGTGGCCCTCGTATGCCAAAAGCAACGGCCCATCCATCCTTCCAAAGTGGCCACAGTCAAAGCGAAGATATAGAAGTTGCGCACAACCAGATTCATCTACCCCATTTCCTATACCACTTGGGTTTCTAATCCTGTTCCCATGAACAAAAAAAGGGGTACCATTTATGTTTGCACAGACTTCCATGACCTCAATGGGACGTGTCCCAAAGACAACTTCCCAACACCCTTCATCGATCAGATCATCGATGCATGCGCCGAACATGAGGCCTTTTCCTTCATGGACGGATTTTTCGGCTATAACCAAAACGAGATCCGAAAAGAAGACCGTTATAAGATGGCATTCACAACCCCATGGGGCACATTCACGTATCAAGTCATTCCCTTTGTCCTGAAAAATGCTGGAGCCACCTTCCAGCGCGCCATAACACACTGCTTCCATGACCTCATTCACATTATGTTGGTTTGTCTCGACAACCTCATTGCACAGTTGTAGAAGCAAACATAGCACATAAACGACCTACGACAAGTCTTCCTACGATGTCGCAAGTATGGAATCCGCTTAAACCATTTCAAGTATGTTTTATGTGTCCCAACGGGCCATCTACAAGGATTCATCGTGTCACACAAAGGAATGACCACTGATCCCTAGAAAGTCCAAAAAACTTTCCCTTTAACGTCACCCCTTTGAGTGACGACAGTACAACTTGTATTATAGTCTTTCTCCTTTTTTGTTTTACACATTTTTTCAAAAGTGATTCTTATGTATCGTTTCCCCTCATTACTCCAGATGGATTACACCTCCAACCGGTATATGGGATTCATTGATGGAGCAAGCAGATGGTCTCCAAACCTTTCCTCGGCTACATGGTTCATCTACTCCCCATCACACGAGTTGATCCATATCGACGGAATATGCGTGGGCACTGCAACCAACAACCAGGCTGAATAGGATGGTGTCAATGGCCTCTTGGCCGCCACTCTCTAGTTAGGCGTTCACCATCTCGATGTCTTCTTAGACTCCCGGCTTCTTGTTTCCCAGTTGAACAACTACTATCGGGTACGTGATCCTTGCCTCTTTAGAAAGTTCCTGCACACTAAACAGATGGTTAGAACATTTGAATCCATCAAATTCACACATGTTCCCAGAAACCTCAATAGTGTCACAAATCAAATGGCTAATGATATTCTAAACTGGCACATTCATAATCACATATAGGGAGTATACAACCATAACATCATGCATAATCACATTTAAAAATACACACACAAGTGTAATAAAACATCATATAGGCATTTGCATTTCACATCATCATAAAAAGACTCACATAATAAAACCATAAAAGCGCATCCACATGCGTCAAAAATATATATATAAATCGATCAGTCACATGTCCAAAACATGTCCAATACAAAATGAGAAGCCACATATGCTTTCTCAGCAGGATATACATAACAACACAAAAACTCCTAAGTGCACCAACGCACTAGGGACGGCCCCACTAGGCTGCTAATCTGACTCAGAGTCGTCATCTTCCTCAGAAGACTCATCCTCCGCAGGAAGATCACCCCTCACCGTCCGACGAACATGTTCACAAGCCATAGCCATCCTCCTCATCACAACAGTCCACTCAGGAGGAAAACTATGAATAGAAGTGATCATATCGCTGCTCAGATGTTGCCACCCATCATCAGAGATCCCAGTAGCAAGCCGCTCTAGATGTGATAGCAGTCCATCCATCTCCCGCCGTCGCCTGCGAGGGTTCCCAGCAAGAACCGCCGCAGGAGCTATGGTAACCACCCACCTCTGATGCCCGAGCGGTGGGTGAGGACCAAAAACTGCATACACAAATAAGGACACCATCAGTCCACACATACAACTATCAACCAGCTCAACTACACTATGTATAAAGATGAACATAAAAACATCACGCATACATACCAGCTAGTCCCCACGCTTGGCCAAGAGGTCAGGGCATCTTGGGGTCCCCATGATAGTCCATAGCCGTGTACAGGTACTCCTCGATCACCACTGGAAGCTGTCACCACTGCTCTAACAGCTCCTCAGTAGAGAAGCGGCCCACTCTGCCGCCACCTTCTCGTATCATCATCTGGCACCACCAGTACATCTGTGTCTCCCATGGACCACTATCCTGCATAGCCAGGTGCGGACGTAGTGTAGGTACTTTCTCAAAAAAGAAAGCACGCAGGAAGGAGCCAAAACAAAATCCTACCCTATATGTCTTCAAATTTTTCAGTTGCCACTGAACAGCCTGAAGATACATCTAGCCCCATCCATAGTACATGCCCCCTGTAGCATGCTCTACTAGCTAGAGCTGCCCTCTAGAGATCTTGTGGCTCCCCGTGGAACCCAAGATACACAGCAGTAATGTCACCACTTCCCGTGTCGACAGATCCTCGATGTCACACATCAGGATATAGGAGCCATGCACATACATCGTAGCGTAACAGTGTCTATCACACAACTCCTCCAATGTCTCCCCCCGAGACAACACTGGTGTTAAGTCACCAACAACTTCCAACATAAGGAGCCCAGTCAAAAAGAACATATCTGCCAGCATAATCTCGATACGCTGGCCCTGAAAGAGAAACACCTCCTCATCAACATCCCAAACACTCACCAGTGTTTACAGCAGCAAACCCAATCTCTTCATGAGGGGTATCCTCATGAACTTCAACAATCCACAATGGGCCAGTGTATCTCTCACATTCCCATCTCGTAATGATGCCTCCTGCAGGTATTTTCAGTCTCTCCCTCACCACTTGATCTCAACCATCCTGCACAAGCAACAACTCAGATGTCAGCCATTGCTCTCATTAAAAAACACCCCTCAGAGGCCAAGTCGCACCTATTTGAGCAAAATGAGCGACCAAGTCGCTTAAAAATGCCCCACAGACGTGACCAGGTCACTCCTTTTCCTTCGAAAGGTGCAACTTGGCTCCATGAAATTCCAAACTGCTCATGGAGGACCCCTGGGTGACTAAATGCAGAATGTAAACCACCAAAAAGATGAGATTCAGCGAGAGCTCTTACCTACAAGTCACGGAACTCGAAACCGCCGGTCGGAACAGGAGAAAACAGCAAATGAAGATTTAGGGCCCACCACTCCAACTCCATAATGAACAATGACAATGACACCTCACCAAGTGGACCTCACCCTTATATAGGCCCCATTTGACCTAATTTATTCCAACCGACATATTAGCACCATACGGAGTCCGTTTGAGATGTCGTTCGCCCACTGGTTTCAGAATTCTGCCCTCTATCTCTTTATGAGACCATCATCTCATGTTTAACAAATAAATTTCAGGACCATTTCCCACAAGTTGCCTTGATTTATGAGCCACAGCATGACGATGCAAGTGTCCATAGACTGTACTTGTATCACTCTTGCCTACCGCTACTCATACGGGTTTTCAGGCCACCACCCGTTAAGGGTCACCATGTTTCTTTTTTTTGTATGTTAACACATAGCTGTCCATTTCATCCACTGCACCTTACGCGGATCCCTGGACCATTGTCCACAAAACGATTTATTTTTCTTCCATGTATTTGGCATAAAAGTGCCCCTGGACTTGCACTCACATCGCATGTAGTCAAGTCCGTCCACCGCAACTCACACATAGCTCTCCTGACCTCTGTCCAAGACCCACCTTGGTTTGCGTGCCTCTGCCGCACCGACTCGTGAGCCTCTGCCGCGATCTATCTCACGCATGTATTGGTATGTTTAAGAGCCTTCTGCTCTATCCATACTACGCGGATGACCTTTGGACCACTGTCCACCGTCCCGACATGGGGCACCTCCTGTGCCACCGCAATCGGTTGACCATATTAGAGTTTCATTTAAGCTATTTTCTGACTCTTAAAAACAATGAAAAGATTGCCGAGCGCAACTGCTTCCTTTCTTGCTCTCTAAAGCATAGGAAAGGGCATCTACATCATCTCGTTTACCTCCTTTTGCGGACCATGTATACCATTAAAAGAAAAGGACCACCTTCTCATCAAGAAAAGATTGTCGAGCAAACTTGGTTTTGGTCATGCTTGTAAAAGTATCTGAATGACCATCCATTCAGTATAGGTTTAATCTTTTTCGACCCGATTGGACTACCAACAGTAAAGAAGTCTCTCATCCCCTCCAGGATGGGCGAGCTCTCCTATGTATACTTTTATCCTTTTTCAGGCACAGGAGACTACCCACAAAAAAGAGCCCCCACTGGAGTTTTCTTCGTGCTTTCAGACTCTCTAAAATTGAAAGCACCATCGAGCATTTACCTTCTTGGGCTCGCCAAAAATCCACAAGATCGTACCACAACGGTGTCCCTAAACACCACCCCACAGAAAACAGTTTGGCAGCATTCCCCCTTTGGTCGCCTTTGTTCAAAGTACTCTGCAATGTGTCTTCCCTAGATCCCATCAATATCAAAAGTGTCCACCTCCTCCAAGTATTTCCCATCTGCAGTGACATTCTCGGTATTATAGCTATGATCCCATTCCCATGAGTCAGTTTCATTTGCTAACTGGTCCGCCCTGCCGTCATACTCTGAAAAAAGGAAGTCTGAGTCTACCACACTCCCCCTGCCCCTGTTCAAATCTTTCCTCCCCCCCCCATTCGGTGGGTCAGTCCACAGATTGTCTCACACCTTTCGGTTATTTCCCTCGCGCTTCTAGTCAAGGAAGCATCATTGCCTTGACTAGGGGCAGGTCTCCCTCTGTCGATGACAACACACATATTCCATAGGATAGACCCAAAGGTCCCTGTACCTTGGTTTCATTAAGATCATTGATGAGTTCCTTGGACCACTTGAGAGGATTCATTAGTGCCTCTTGGGATGGTTGTTTCTCACGTGCTCGATTTCAACTACATCATCACACCGTTGAGATTCGTATAGGGTTTGGTCCATGCAGTATCTGGTCGAAGACCCCAGATGTCACCTAACTCTAGCACATTGATGAGTCTATTCAAGGGACCTAAATAATTTATGTCCCTTGTGATTTCCGGGTTGCATTGGAGACAGTGTTCAGAATCCCCACCAGTGCTTCTATATAGATTTATTATTGATGCAACATACTTGTACCACAGAGACTCTGTCTCTCAATCAACGAGTCCATATAGCTATGTACCGTCCCAAATCCAGCAGGTTGTCAGTCATGAAGATATAGCATTCCATGAGAATGCCACGGGTCCAATGTACCAGTTCTTCATATCAGTATTGTATTTAGCCTCACATTGAGGCAACCACTATGTACCATCAATTGTATATGTTCGGCTCTTGTATTTTAGAGCATAGATCAAATTATTATTTTGACATTATCACGAGCATGGGGATGCCCGCCTCGTCCATATACATGTCACACATTATTTATATCTCACCCATTGATGGGAACCATATTAATACCAAAACCAAAATCCACCATGCCCCAGCCCTGGAAGCACCACCTCTACATAGCAAATCCTATGATGTTCGTCGGCCATACAATGAGCTCCTACCCTCACACATCAGGGGGCAATCTGTTAACCTAAAAAATCCCTCACTCCACTCTACATGGCCTACACCACCCAAGGACACCCATGATTGACCTTCATAACACCCCATTAGACCCCCACGCCCTCGAAAAGGCTTAAGAATGAAGAAAAGGGCTTAAAAACCCCAAAAAGGAGCCTAAATAACTCTCCTAGGGGCTAAAACCTCCAAAAGGGGGCTAAAGCCCGGACCAAGGGCTTAAAACCCTAAAACCCCAAAAAAAAGCTATGAAAGGAGGGTGGGGGGTCACTCTCAAACAAATCCTCTCTTGCATACTGTTATGCTGCCCGTGGATGCCTTGAGACTCTTTGCCTCTCAAGCCACCCACATCCCCCTCTCTTCCACTCATCTTCCCCATTGAGCCATAGCTCTTCCATTGCTGAGTGAGATAGGGAGGTGCTTCTTCTAGCCAAGGCATGGTGGCCCATTTCACCAAAGGAGAGGTATAACCTATTTTTTCTTATGTATTTGCTTTAGTAGTTTAGTTGTTTCTAACCAATATTTGTTTGCAGGCTTGCTTCTTATCTTGTTTTGCAGGTTTATTTTTGTTTAATAGATGTTTGCAGGTTATTGGAAGCGGAACCCTAACCTTGTTTGCATAGGGGTTCTCCATCGTTGCTTTTCTTTCTGTCTACTTTCATTTTAGTTTTTCTTTCTTGCATTTCTCCACACAGGATCCTGCCCTTCCGTCCTATAGACGGAAGGGAGCCATTCTTGCCCCTGTAGCAAGGAGAAATCCCTGCTACAGGCAATGTTCAACTACTCAACTGTTAAGTTTGTTCATACATATAAGGTTGCATGAAATTAACCCATGTATGGGGCATGGTGGTTGTTCCAAGATGAAACAAATACAAATAGTAAGGGTTAAACCTTGGTGGTATAATATATGCTTGTTGTTCTACATACGATGTGGATGTAGGCATAGGTGGTGCCATTTGCAGTCGAGAAACCAATGTTATTTGGTTTGTATTTGGGTAAGTAGGGTTGTAAGGTCCATACTAGATCTTTCCAAATGAGGGATTTGGTACAGTAATAGGGGCATCCAACACAATGAAAATAGGTGGATATTGTGCAATCATGGGAGTTGACGCAAGAGTTGGTTATGAGGGATCTCTTCCATGGGACAAAATTGACCCAATAAGCCCATTCGCAAAAGGTGACATCCCTACAATGGGAGGATCTAATGATTAATGTCAAGGGGCATCCAATTGTACAGTGTACAAATGCCCTAATTAGGCATAGATGAGATCAAAGTGTTGGGATTTTAGAATTGCTTCTTCCTCATTTGGGGGCATAGAAGTAGGCATGTCCTTTGCAATAGCTGGTTGGAGTGATTTAAAGAACCAATCCAAATGTAACTGACGAACCTTGGATTTGACATATTTTTACCATCATTTCACCTTATCCATAATGCAGTTTTCTTATCCACAATCATGCACTAAACCCTTCTAATGCTCATTTACATGATTTTATGCTCAAGTTTCTTTTCCAGTACATGTCTTGGCAATTCATTTGAATTTTTACTAACATTGAGAGAAATAGTGTACTATGTATTTGCTTAGAATATTAAATCATCTCCTGAAAGTAGCTATAAGATATTTGAGGGGTTTTGTAGCATCTGCATAATCTCTTGTAGAACTCTACAGGGAGCTACATAAACTCTACATGTAGCTTCAGAAACTCTACAGGAAGCTATAGAAACTCTACAGGAAGCTACCGAACCTCTACATAACTTATCAATTGTGGATCCTCTATAGAACCTACAATCTATGGAACCTCTACAAAAACTACTAGCTGTGGAACCTCTACAAAACCTATCGACTACGAAAACTCTGCCAACTACGGAAACGCTACAGAAGCTATGAAAACTCTATAGGCAGCTACAGAAACTCTATAGGAAGATATAGAAACTCTACCAGCTACGAAAACTCCTACAGAACCTACAAAACAGTCAATAATTTAAATTTATCTTCAAGCATTTGTCATTCCATGGATCAAGGAGCATCATCAACCTTTTGGATATGAAAAGAATCTTGGATAAATATTAGATTTGCATTTTTGGAAAAGATCTTGGATTTAGTTTTGAATTAGTTTTTGAGATCCATATTTTTAGGAATTTGTTAAGGATATTTTGGATCCTCGTTTATTATTTGTTATGGAGAACTCATCTATAAATAAGAGATCCTTCTCCATTGTATGGGAGGACTCTTAGAGCATCAATCCAAATAATGATGGAATAACTTCAATTTCATCTTAATTCCATATAGTTGTTAGTTTTATCATTTTCTTTTTGTAGTGTGATTTTATTTATGTTGTGATCATGTAGTTATAATTTCTTGCTTTGTTTCAATTAGCTAATTTTGCTTTTCCCATCATGTAGTTTATTTCCACGATGTGATTTTAATATGTATATTAGTGATTGAGAATCTACCTTTACAATTTACAAATGCAATGAATGTTCTTAATGAAATTATGGTATTTACTACATTGGATCATAAATAGTAACTCGTATTTGGCAAGGATAGATTTTAGATTTTATTTCTGCAATTTACCTTTCTTTCAAGTGTGATGTGAGCGTAGATTTAGAATATACTTTGCTACATAGTGTGAACATAGTATTAGAATTTACTTTTCCCACACAGTGTGATTTAGTTTAGGATTTACTTTTCCCACAAAGTGTGAATTATTTTAGAATTTAATTTTCCCGCAAAGTATGAATTTAGTTTTAGCATATACATTTTAGCATAGTGTGAATTTACTTTCCTATCATGTGATTTAATTTCCTACAACTTAGTTTCAGTAGTTGTTTAGCTTTCTAGTTCCTTTCCAAGGCTATGTAACTTCCCATACCGTTGTTTGTAAGTAAGGTTATTGAACTACAACTTCAAGTAGATAAACCAATGTAAGAGGAGACTATGGTTTGCACATAAAAGTGCACGGTAATTCGCAAGTTCTCAACAAACCTCGAGTTGACAATTAATTGACACTTCTTAGTTGTTTTCTAAGTAATTAGAAGGCAATTAAAAATCTAGTCAGGAAATGAGGTTGAATCTTGATTTTGCGCAAGGTGTAACGATAATGCCACTCATGAATGTGATATGCAATGTTGGTTGTAGTGTTTTATCGAAATTTTGTGATAATTTCAAGGCCTAGGTCATGTCATATTGGTAAATGGAAGTAGGTGAGAAATGATGTGTCTATTATCTCAAATGTGGTATGAGACGCCTAGGTCATATTCACATACCACTTTGTAGATGTACCTGGGAGGGTTCTTTGGAAGAGGTAGAGATTTACAAAATTTTCCACTATGTTGTTTGAGGAACACCAGAGATGGAAGAACATGATATGGTTGGAAGGGTCATCTCCTTGTTTCCCTTCAAATTTAGGGATCTCCAATGGGATATTTTTAGGCAAATTTGGCCAATTTGTGTCACGAGTAATGGGATCATTGACCAATTTTTCTAGATCAGGGAGATTTAAACTTTCCATAAATGGGAGGTTTGGGTAGGGGGGCACCATTGTGTTCGATATGTTATTTTCACGAGGGAGAGAACTTGGAATATGTGGCAGTGAGTTTTTTCTTCTATGAGAAGATGAAGATGTAGTGTGGCATATTCTTAAAGGGGAGGAAGAAGGTGTAGAAAAAAAAGGTGGGCCTCTTCCATAAGAGGAGGAGGAAAAAGGGTTCAAAATCTCTCATAGGGGAGAGAATGAGTCAAGCAAGTGATTTCCTCACTTGGAGGATCCAACCGATGTGTCCTGGGAGAGGCCCCAACTGGGTGATATCCCTAGTGCACCATGAGGAGAGAGTGGGAAAACACCCCTCAAGAGAGGGGATAAACCATGCAGTATGGAGGACTGTCGTAGGGGGGATTTTGTTTCTCGATGGTGGAAGTCTAGTGACAAAGTGAGAGTGATGGGTAGGGAAATAAACACAAATGAACATATGCAAAAATATGCCAACCACAATAGATGCAAAATGGTGCAAAATAAGTGAGTGATATGTGCAAAGATGTCCATATGTAGGTTCATTTTAAATTACGAGCTAAGTGAACTTGTATTTAGAAAGAAAAAAAATTCTAAATTCCCTAAAATACCTAACGTCCTTCCTCTCAAATGTAACTGGGCCTTCCAAAAGCACAATTGTTGGAAATAATAGGATCCACACAACAACTAACTACTGAAGGTAACAAAGTTCTAGTTTTACCATTGATGGGGCCAATGTTCCAATCAAAGAGGCTTGGAAACACCTCCCAATGGAAATAGTTGACTTCAGGAGTCACTTGCACTCACAAATTCTCCTTGTAAATGCCCTAAGGTTTGGCCACTAAGGTACCTTTTGTCAAGTGTGGATTAGTGGTTCAACATGCACGGTATAGTGTTGTCTCCCTACAACAAATTGAGTGACTCATGGGGGAGAGTAGGGAAGTTATACCTTAGCTTTCACCTCCTTGGTAACGGTGCATTCTGATCTAGGATTTCTTTTAACACTTGTTTATATCAGGATTTGATAGCACCCTAAAATACAACAATGATATGTTTAAAAACTAATGCCTAATGAAACTAGATTGGTGGATGTTATTTGGATTCCTGGCCCAATCAATCATACCAAATTAAAATGTTGTTTTATGACCTCCTATGGAGGATTTTAGTTGGTTAGCATTGACAATGGTTTATTTTATGGGTTTTAATAGAATTAAGGTGTGTAACGGATATATTTCAAAATTCCACTCCTTTCTTATTCACCAAGATCATATGAAATGTGAGGTGAAGGGCATACTAGGATTGAAAGAGTTTGTAGGTCTCTTAGTGTGTGCAAGTGGGAAATCAATATGATGTAAGCAAATTGTATTGTTTGTAATTAACTAACATGCTCAAAACAAAATAAAATGGAGATTGTAACTTGAGCTATAACAATACTAATAATGATTGCAAAAAGAAACTAATTATATGTGTGCAATGGAGGTATTTCACACTTCACTCTCATTTATGATTCACCAAGATCGTATGAAATGCGAGGTGAATATAATACTTTGGGAGAGGAAAGTCTTTAGGTCCTTAATTGTGTGTAAAAAAGTGTATTTTACACTAATTGAACTAAATAAGTTAAGTAAGCAAAGAAATATGAGAACTCTTGAATAATAGTGACACCAATGACGCCCGTTGAAATCCTCAAGGGTGGTTACCTAAGTAGATTTGGAGGGATGACCCCTTTACTTCCTAATATTAGTCTATATGGGCCAATTACTAAAGAAGCAAGTAACTAGTGCAAGTTCACTTAGTCCTAGTTCATTAGTGAGAAGCAATGAGGATACAAAATTATTGTTGAAACAAATAAAAAGCAAATAAATGACAATAATGTAGAAAAGCAATTCACAGACGCGGTGTTGCATGACCAAAAGACTCATTAGTGTGTTATCACACAATTACAATGCAAAAAGGTCATGTTGTTGAGAGATAGACACTCGTGTAAACAAGTGTCTGATTATATGCATGGATAACGTGATTGCAAAGGATGGTCCATGTTGCCAACTTGGCCAAGACGTCAGGATCCACGCTTCGGATAAAATGGCTAAAATGGTCGAATGGGGGCTTGGGATGAAAGGGATGGACCCCTTCACCTACAAAGAATAAAACACTAAAAATTAACCACTTAACAAACAACAACCTAATGAAAGAGAAATGAACTAAAATAAAGTGGGGTCACCATAAATGTTGTGAAAAAGATCGCACAAGAGTGAATCCTTCCCACTGAGTGAGGGGCAAAGCCTTGTAGGTTGCAACAAGGCCTTAGTATTAGGTGCCCCTTTTGTTGGTGGGTGACTTCTCCAAGTGATTATACAAATGCATGTTAGTGAAAATAGAAAAAAACAAATGACAAAAATAATCAAAATGCAAAGGGGGTAGAAAATGCAAACTCCAACAACCAATAGATGCCAACCCACTTCTTGTATTGTTCAATGGTCAAGCATAAACAACACCTTAGATATGTGAGCTCCATATGGAGGAAAACAATCCCTCTAAGGGGGGGGGGATTTAGTCCACAATATATGTCAAGTGGCTTGAAGAACAAATGCGGAGAACATTTGCCCCTTCAAGGAAGGAGGAAAGAGAGCTTGGTAAACGCTAGACAAGAGGGAAATGGTGAGCTATAAGGGAGCTCAAGCACAGTTTTATTCATTAAAAACCACACAACATATTACAATGATAGAGGAACTCTGTAACCGTCTTTTACCTATAAAACATTGCTATCAACATTTTATCATATAAATAACTATACAAATATTGTTAATTCAACCATAGCATGAATTCTTTAGTAAAAACTAGTTTGAATGGGAACATTCATTATCCATATATATTTATGTATACACATGCAGAAAAGGAAACAACATATATTCCCACTTAAACCCTTGACATTCAAAGCAACAATATTACGAATTGAACTCCATGATGAACCTATGAAACTATATTCAATCACAAAAGAGTGGGATTTTATATTTACATTTTGTATAGGCACAATCAATAGAGTATTAACAATCTGATCTTGCTAATCAACTACAAATTCTTAAAAATTTATGCTCTAACATGGGTATGATTGTCAATACTAACAAAACAAAAGTTATGATTATCAAATCCAAGAAGGAAACTTACGCTAATTTTGTGTATGACAATAACAACTTGGAGGAAGTGTCTTTTTACAAGTAACTAGGAATTTATATTCATCACAAGATCAACTGGAACTATAGAATTAAGAAAAGGATTAATGGAGGGTGGAAAGCTTATTTTGGTCTTGAAAATAATTGTAAAGCAGCAAACTTTGTGATGTGGGATAAAAAGAAGCTCCTCTTAGAAACTTTAGTCACTCTTGTCATCTTGTATGGTTGTGAGGTTTGGGGATGCAGTATCTCTCGGGAATCCTATATAAAGATTGAGCAAATTCAAAAGCGCTTTATAACGTATAACCTAAAAATTAAAATCAATACGCCATATTCTATTCTCCTTATAGAAGTGGGTCTTTCCCCTATCGAGAGCCTAGCTATGATTAGGATCCTGTTGTACAAACACAAAATCAATAACATGGGAGACTATAGACTTCCTAAGATAGCTTTTAATTCCATCCAAAACCACCTAAGGCTCAAGCGTGGTTGGTATAAAGATACTAGGGCCTGGTTAAACCACTGGGAGATCGACAAAAATGTTGCATTGCAAAATATTAATAACATTAGAAATATTGTTACTTCTAAGTTTAAAGGAAATTGTGGTGTGAGAAATATTTAGAGGTATTAGGATTATTAATCCTCCCTCGTCCAATTTGGTCATATGTCTAAATCAGGAGTCATGTCTAAATCGGGAGTCCATCCAGTCTATTTTTAGTCACTAGCACCATTGGGTCCACTTGGCCTAATTGGGGCACATGTTTTAGTTACTAAAGTGTGGGGAACACTAATTAAGGCCTACTGCCATTGATTGCACTTGCATGCATCAGTTTAGGATCATCCTAGACCAATCCCTACAATTTAGGAGCCACTGGGAGTGCCAAAACCAACCAAGGTCAGTTGAGTTGAGTTGGTGATTAGTCAAGCTAAGTTAGGAGTCAGTTACATTCAATTCGAGTCCTCTACATTCAGTTAGCGCTAGGTTTGAATGGTTGGATGCAGGAGGGGCGCATTTCTCACCTACCACAGTTAATTAGTCTTATTCAACATTGAATGTAACACTTGAGTTGTGTTTTAGAACTCTGATGAACTCTGGTGATGGTTTAGACAAGGTCAGTTAACCATTGAGTCCTCCGATAATGATTTAGACAAGGTCTTAGTTACCTACAGTCACGTAGAGTGTAATCAATTCGAATTTCCTCATGTGGATTCGAATTGCTTATGGCTATTAGCCATTGTACTTCATTGTAATTATTATCTAATTACTTTTGATTAATGAAATCATTCACAGTTGCAAGCCATTTTTGCACTTTTTCATTCTTCAATTGCTGAGTAAATTGTGAGATCTAATTTGTGAGTTGTGTGTTTGTCCACAGATATATGTGCTCAATTTATATGGTATCAGAGCCTCGGCGTACAATGCACCTCTCCTCCTCAAATCTCTAGCTGGATCATTTTTTTTAGAAAAATTGTTCCTTCCAGTACTACACCAGAAGCAGAGAATTTACCACTTAATATCCCAAGTTAGGAAATTATTGATCAAGATTGCTTGATCAACTATGCTGGGTGTGAAGGAAATTCCAAAAGTGCAGACTGTCGACCTTATTTTGTATGTTTGATTGTGTGACAGGTTATCATTTCTTCTCACAGCATTCACTACAAGCATCCCTTTCTTCTCACTGCATTCGCTATAGCAGCCCAATCCTCCTTACTGCATTCAAAATGTCTCATTCAGTAGAGCCTCTCACTCCCTTCAACTATCACCAGTAGAAGGAAGACATGGGAGTACTGCTCCACACCAAGAAGCTCTTCAAACTCACAGAAGAAACAGAGGCAGTGCCAGTTTTAAATCAAGACAAAGAAAAGTACTGGAATAGGCTTGATGAAGCTCATGGATACTTATTCTCCTCAGTCTCTCAAGATCTTTGATTCCACATCCAAATATTGAAGACTCCCAAGGAGATTTGGGACAAGCTTACCTCTTTATTTGATAAGCGGGATGAGAGGAGGGTCCATTAGCTAGAAAATGATCTGATCACTCTTAATCCATCCAACTTCGAATCACTGAATGAATTCTTCACAAAGCTCAAGAACCTGATATATCAGTTGAAGCAATACAAAGTGAAGAAGGATGAAGATCAACTCATCCTTGTCATTCTCACAAAGCTCAATGCAGACTAATCAGGATTTGTATCAACCTTCTAAACAGTAAGGCTCACCACTCCAAATTGGAAGATTCCCACTCTTGATGCCTTCATCCAATATCTCACTTCTGAGAATGATAAATTGATCCAAATGGGGCTCATTCGATCTCCCAAAGATCAAGCTCCAGTTGCAAGAGGAGATAAGGTAGCGAATGACAAAGGGAAGCAAAGAGATGAATCTCTTGTGAAGAAAGAATAGTCAAAGGATCCTTTAGGTTCGAAGAGAATCAAGAAGAATGGAAAAGGCAAGGTCCTCTGCTCTTACTTTGGAAGGGGCTTTCATTCAGAAAGCTTCTGTATGAGAAGACAACTTGATGAAATGGCTCTTCTTTTGAATAAACATAACATTTATGCACCTGCTAGTGCAAGGAAGGATGACTCTGAAGAAGAAGATGAAGAATACCAAAGGAAAGGCCATGCACTGAAGGCTTGCTGCTCATCAGCACATGTCTTCCTCATTGATTCTGGAGCTTCCAACCATATGGCTGCATCCAGAGAATCATTCTCTTATTTTCAGTCCTTTGATGGTTCTAGTATTTAGATGGGAAATAACAATAAAGTCCAAACAAAAGGGAAGGGCTCTGTCAAGCTTGAACATGGAAGGTTCAAAGATGTGTTATTTGTTCCCTCCCCAACTTCAAACCTGTTATCTGTCTATTAGATGACCCATACTGGATCTCTAAAGCAAGTGATCTTTGGTCCTGACTCAGTGGAGATCACAAATATCTCTACTAGGAACATCATAGCAAAGGGTGTTGCAAATCATGCTTCAAAATCATATGAGTTCTCACATTTTGCACTCTCAGCAGCCACTTGCAAGGGAAGGTAAAAACATTGCATCTACTTCATTTGCAGATTCTACTAGTATTGCAGATCCATCTTTATCAGTTTATGAGATTGAGATTCAGGGTGATTCAGATCTAGATTCATTCCCTACTTCCAAATTGGAAGCTAGGAAGATGACTGGAAACCCACCTGACACTTAGAAAGGAAATACCCTTGCTCTATGCCATGCAATCTTACCTCCTTCATAGAGATGCAATAGACTCCTTGTAAGATGCTACATGGAAAAGGCTCAGTCTCACTACACTCAGAGGAATAGATGTGATCATGCATCTCTTCATATAGCAAGAGACAAAGGTTACATTCCTCCTTCCTTCCATCATTAATTTTGGAGAAGAAGGAGAAGTCTACATGCCAGGCCCCAGAATAACTGTGCACAACACACCATGCATGCTACTTCGCTACCTGACAGAGATGAAGATTGCAGCAACATATTTTCAAGTTTTTCAAACTTGAGACCTGATTCTACCTGCTTATATAGAGAGGGAAATTTTTTCCCATGTGGTTTTTTCCCCAGCTCCTTGTATTAAGAAGTTACTTTATTTTACTTGATGTAATGGGTGACCTATGGTCTTAGTTACCAAGGCCCACAGATTGTCCAAGTTAGCATTCAGGGGGGGTATTAGGAATGTTAACCCTCCCTTGTCCAATTTGGTCATATGTCTAAATCAGGAGTCATGTCTAAATCGGGAGTCCATCCAGTCTATTTTTAGTCACTAGCACCATTGGGTCCACTTGGCCTAATTGGGGCACATGTTTTAGTTACTAAAGTGTGGGGAACACTAATTGAGGCCTACAGCCATTGATTGCACTTGCATGCATCAGTTCAGGAGCCTTCTAGACCAATCCCTACAATTTAGGAGCCACTGGGAGTGTTGAAACCAACCAAGGTCAGTTGAGTTGAGTTGGTGACTAGTCAAGCTAAGTTAGGAGTCAGTTACATTCAGCTCTAGTCCTATGCATTCAGTTAGCACTAGGTTTGCATGGTTGCATGCAGGAGGGGCGCATTTCTCACCTACCACAGTCACTTAGCCTTAGTCAAGACTGAATGTAACACTTGAGTTGTTTTTTAGAACTATGGCGATGGTTTAGACAAGGTCAATTAACCATTGAGTCCTCTGATAATGATTTAGACAAGGTCTTAGTTACCTACAGTTAAGTAGAGTAATCAATTCGAATTTCCTCATGTGGATTCGAATTGCTTGTGGCTATTTATCCATTGTACTTCATTGTAATTATTATCTAATTACTTTTGATTAATGAAAGAATTCATAGTTGCAATCCATTTTTGCACTATTTCATTCTTCAATTGCTGAGTAAATTGTGAGCTCTATTTTGTGAGTTGTGTGTTTGTCTACAGATCTACGTTCTCAATTTGTAAGAGGCTAAAAGAAAATTAAGATATTATAAGGAGGTCATCAACGATACTCTAGAACATCAAAAGTATCTCTTTGTTTTAACAAGTTCAAAGAAAAAAATTAATATAGCCAGGATAAGAACGAAATCCCATGAGCTCCATAGTGAAACAGGTCATTGGACAGTTCCTAAAACACCATGGGTGGAAAGGATCTGTCGTCTTTGTGAGAATAGGATCATTGAATATGAAAATCACTTCCTCTTAGAGTGCCCTACGTACACCCACATTAGATCTCAGTTTCATAATATTTGTTGCAATACCGACCTTCATAGCTTGTTAACTTGTCAAAATTATAGTGAGCTCGGGACGCTTCTCACCAAGCTCTTTGAGCATAGGAATATAATCTTAAAACAAATTAATTAATTCGTCTCTTTAGGTCCGAAAGACCAAATTTTGGTCTCAGTGGACGTTAACCATCATCATCACATAGGATGCGTTAGCATATTTCTTCAAAGTTGTGCATATTGCTCTTTTTAATAAATTGCAATGATAAGTGTGGAAAATGAATTATTGTCACCAATATTTACATATATAGTTCAAAACATAAACCATATAGAATGGACGCTATTGAATTTAATGAATTCATTCTTTAATAAATAACAAAAGTATAATAAATTTAATGAGGGTTTATTCCCTCTACATTCATAACGATAAATTGTTTATATTATATACAAAAGAGAAGTATGCTAGGGTTTGAAACCAACCCAATGATATGAGTTTGAGTCTGTCGAATGCATAGGCAAGTGCCATAATAATATAAATAAAATCGTATTTGTGTAAGTACCTCACCCATTGACAATGGGTAGAGGATTAATTAAAGAGGTTATGAACAATCAAGTAAACCCAAAGAGAAGGCTATATCTGTTTAAGGAGAGTTTCCTCAAAATAATGCCAACAACTGCTAACGTCAATAAATCCTATGTTGAACACAAACGTGTTACAACAATCAAGTACCCAAAAAAAATAGTTTAGGGGATTGTATTTCCATACCTAGACAACACGGTTGAACCCGCCACTACTCTAGAAAAAAATGAACCACAAAACCTCCCCTAAATGGGCTCTAGTCCCAAGACCACCAAAGCAAAAACATAAACCTCCCTAGAATGATATCTAGTCCCCAAACCACCACTTGCAGCCGAAAACACCGAAACATCGTAAATACACTAAAACTATCATATATAATGTTACACCCACCAAACTCTACATAAAGACACATTTATCACCATAATGCTCAGCAAGGACCTCTCACTAAAAAAACATCCTAGCTCCAAATCCATTGCATTGAAGCATAATTTGTCTAACACACTTGGTGATGAAACATCATTTAATAAAACGTCAGCTAATGATGCCAAAACCATACGGAAAATCACCCCGTGAAATCCCTTCTGGTTTCCAGCAAGTAGCCCTAGTCCAACTAAAACAAGGTGGGAAGACCCCATTAACGTCAATGCCAAACAACACCCAGTAAAATCCCTCCCGTCTCTTAGTGGGTAGACCCCGCAGTACAAAGATCCTGTAGTGGAGGTAATAGCAGAGGCTTTTAGTGTTACAAGATTGAAAAAAAAAGTCAAAAAAACCTCCACCTCAACCTCTGCCAATGGTAGCAAATGTTTTAATGGAGGTGTGTTACATAAAACAATGCACTGGTGTTGTACAATGTAAAGTATCTGCACCGGTGCATTCAAGCATAATGAGCACTGGAAATAACAGAATTTTAATGTCATATCGGTGCTCGTGTATCATTTATGAGCATCAGTGTTTCTTATATAACAAACACATCGATGTGATATGTCACATCACATGCACTTTACAAAAATTATTTTTTAGCTTTGTTGGTGCAAATTATTGATATGAGCACATTAGTGCATTCAATGGTGTAACACACCAATGCTTACATTCTATCAAAATAACCCGGTGCATTTGAACAACTAGAATGCACCAAGATGCTTAAACACATATAAAGAAACGGTTCAAGTAAGCATTTGTCATTATCAATGCTTATAAACCATTGATATGCACCAGTGCGAACAACAAATGAAAAGACAGTGATAATGACGGCTGGCAAGTGGAAATATTTATTTTAAACTTTAGTTGTGCGTTTAATTTACATAAACACATCGGTGCGAAGAGTTCGCATAGACGCAATGGTACGCAGAATTCGAGTAGACGCTCCAGTGTGTCATCAATTACCAAAAGCACCGCAAATGATTCTTCGAACAGTGGTTACTAACATTGCAGCGAAATATATATCTTATCTTTTTTTTATTCTATTGTTCATATGAAATTGAAAGCTTTTTTATAGTACTATTCGTTTCAATTGTAATGATTGCATTATGTGAGTTTTATTAGTGTTCACGGAGACACACAAGAGTGACATTAATTATCAAAAGCACTGCATATGATTCTTTTAATAGCATCTACTGACATTGTAGTGAAATATATATATTATATTTTTTTATTTTTTTTATTCCATTATTATTTGAAATTGAAATATTTTTTTATACTACTATTCATTTCAATTTTAATTATTGGGTTTGTTTAGACCAATTTCTTGTATCATAAATGCAAACATCTATTGCAATATTTAATCATCCATACATTTAATCACCAATGTACCATTTCACATGTGACATTTGACAATAACATTGAAAAATGCAATTGAATAAAAAAGTGTATTTTATTATACATCAATAATAGTGCCGTTGTCATACAAAATAAGACAGCATAGAGATAACAATAATCATAATGTCAACATGCATGTAATTGTTACACTTATTGGTAACCCATTTTTTTTCAATTCTGACAGTATGTCCAGTACATTATTATAAAAAATGTCTGATTTTCAAAAACAATTATTTCAAAATATACGTCAAGGTACAATAGCTTGCATTAACATTAAAATTAAATATGGATCATCGGTATTCGCTATAACTGTTATCAGTATTCAATCCACTTACATCAATTGGGTTATTTAGCTGAATGTTTTGTTCATTAGCTCGATTATTTTCCTCTTATTTAGCTAGCATCTGCAAACATAAAAATAAAGTGCACTAATTGTATATACATTGCCAAGAATAATTAAAAATAAAATAGTAGTATAAATTAATGTAAATTGAAAAATGACATACCTGCATAGTAACCAACATAGATCCAAATCCTAGGCTCTATCAAGTGTCAAGAGGGATAGGTGCAAACCTCTTATTAAGTATTGCACTCAATGAGTTATTGATTTGATTCAAACCAAAAGACACCTCTTTTTATTTAAGGTCGATATATCATATTTTTATTATTGTTATTTAATATTATTTATGGTCCACATCTAATATTTTTATTATTAATATTTAATATTATTTATGGCCGACATATAATATTTGTTATTATTTTTTATTTTGTTAGGAATGAACATTACAGCATCTCCCCCGTACATGGTTTTAAAACCATGTGCAAGGCCCTCCTAAAACCATGGGTTGTTTAGGAGGCCTTGCACGTGGTCTTAAAACCATTTGCAAGGCCCTCCTAAACCATGTACAATAAAACCATGGGTTGTTTATGAGGCCTTGAACATGGTTTTAAAACCATTTGCAAGGCCCTCTTTAACCATCTACAATAAAACCATGAGTTGTTTAGGACAAAGCCAACATTCTTTTGGCGGATAATTAAATTTTTTATTTTTTATTGTTTTGTTAGGTAGGAACATTACAAGATCTCTCCCATATTAGGTTGGTTTTGTGGCCAATATTTATTTTGGTGGATAATTAAATTTTGTTTTTTATTATTTTGTTAGTAACAAACGTTACATATCGACAAACATTACAAGACATTCCACATAACGTTACAAGACCTCCCTCATACCAGGCTGTAGAGCACCTCTTGGTGCAATAATTGAGTCATGAATGATACGAATTATTTCAAAACTATATCTCATGCCTTCCATCAACAAGTCTTATGTTGGCTCCACCCCATACTTTGTTTTCCACAAGTTTTATGCCCCATCACAAATCATAGATTTAATATAAAGGATTTTTGTTGTTTTACTAATTATAAAATGAGAAAAGTAAAACAATATATATACTTACAAAATCCACAATTAGTTTTTGATACGCCAACATATACTCGCAACCCTTGCTTAATCCAATTTCAATCGATTCTTTTGATAGTTCCTCTTTGTATGTTAACACTTGTTTGAATACATCCAAGGATTAGCAGTGAAAACAAAAACAAAACAAAAAATATACAAATCACAGCCACTACTAAATCTTAATTTTTTTATCAGGAAATCACAAATACTCACAAAATTTTCTATCAACCCCTTTTTTCCTTGTCGTCCAGTCTTGTATGTTTACTGGATTCCATTTTTTTTCTTTTTTGTATTAACAAAACAATTGAAAATGAATATGTAATGTTTAATTAATTAATGAGATTTATATAATCCTAAGAATCAATGATTTCATACATTTGAAGCATGTTGTTGTTGAGATGGCTCCTCTTGAGATGCATTTATGTCTATTTCCTTGACCATCTCCTTGTACACTCTTTTAGACCCCCCTACTGGCACATTTTGCATATCACCTCGTTCATCATTTAGGATTTTCATAATCTTCCTGGAAATGTAAATTGACTACATTAAACAATTTATCTGTTGATATGAAAATAAATAATATAGAAGAATTAAAATTGTTAAAGGAATGACACTTTGTAGTAGTTATACATACATATTATATATAAACATGTTTAGGAATATTAGTTTTTCAATTAGTATTATTTTCTATTGTTGTATGTTTTTACTGTTGCATGTCTGACAAGTCTCATTGACCATTTCTCTGGGAACGCCTCTTGTAGTTTACATATGAACTAATTTTTTGAATCATGTCATTGGTTTTTGTATTCTAAGTGAAAACTACATATGTACATTCTTTTCACTACATCCCTCATAGTATTATAAAATTCTTTGCCCCTTCTATTAACTTCTAGAGCCACTCCAGATGAGCTAAGGACCAATTGATCATCATTTGCATCTTCCATAAAAAAAATCTTATGATGACATTGACTTTTGTTGTCACTCAATCCTTGCATAACATTGAACATATTTGAATTAGATTAATTGAAACATATTAGTGAATAATCATATGTAGATTATTACTCAAATTTGAAGAAATAATTCATATTGATTTATTTTTTATTCACTTGATTCATCGCTCTACAACCTTTCCATCAATGTTTTGCAATCTTCTGGACTTGGATATTACTCAATTTTTGAATTTGCAAGTCACACATCATTGAATACATATTAGTGGACAAGACTACATGGAAGATAAATGATCCACACTTTCATGCACAAGGTTATTAGGGACATATCATAACAATTTGTTACTAGGAAAGTCACGTTCTAGTTTTAGGGTTTGAGGAAACCCTAGCTCTCAATGGATCCCCCTCCTCGGCCAAACCTAGATTTGGATGAGCGTCGCGTTCAGCTTGACTTGAGTTTCAAAAGGATTGTTATGGAGAGAAACGTCCTATGGCTTGGGGTGTACCACAACAGACAGTTAGACATGAGAAATCAATCATTTCCCAATATGCAAGAGAAACCAAACATCTAACACTAAGGGACCTTGAATCATACCTTATTCAAAATGGTTGAAGTAGATCCCCGTTGAGATTTTTCCAATCCCGCTTGCGCTAACAATTTGCTCTCAACAACAGCAAACAAGACAAGCATGCTATATAATATGGTGTTATATCTACTCTAGCATATATAATCAACAATGTATAAGCAATTAAACATATCCATGGATTCAATATTTACATTCAAATGCACATTATTGGACAGGAAAAGATAATTCTATTAATAAAATCAGATATTACACGAGTGACAACCTCTGTTGGCACGTCTACAAACTGAAGAAACCGAGTCCTCGACCTGGGCCTTCACCACCTCAATCCTCCATCTCTCGATAGAAAGCTCACAAGAAAAGGCAAGCTTGGGAAGAACACAAAGGGATGCAGACTCAAGTATATGCAAGATATGGCAACAGTGGACTATAGTTTCGTTGCTCTTTAATTCATCCCCCTTCAATGTATCCAAGGGGTTCCTTATATAGCACTCCAAAGGGGTAATGGAGGGTCGAATCCGAGCGATCTCAAGGCATATGGAAGGCCAAGAATCAGGATCTTCGGACTCATCCAAGGAAAAATCCAAAATTGTTTGGCTTTATGCACACATCCCGATGTACACGGGTTTGAGGTCAAAATTCACATGTACACGCGATTATGGGTTTAAAAGTCACGTACAGCAATAAACAGGGGTTTTCGGGGATGAACTTGGAAACCTCAAAGTATAATATCATCCCATGGGGTCTAAAGAGTCTGCAGAGGGATAGGGAAGGCCATAAATATGTGATCAACCATGTGTGGTAAGATCAGCTATAACAGATGCCCCCTAATGTGTGAGGTCATAGGGGTAACATGATGGCCGAAATACATTATAAAATCAATCCCAGAAGTGGAGTGATGAAGAAATAGGTGTAGGAACCAGCCATCCATCAGTATAGTACAATAATCAATCTCTGCATGTGACTACAAATACATATAGTAGTCCCGGATACATAAGAGTACAATGGCCATGAATATGCATGATATACAAAATGTGACATGTGTGGTCATCGCCATGTACAATATATAATAGATCAGAATCTCCATGATGAAGATATAAAATGGATAGGGATCTCCATATAAGCTAAATATATACAATGGATCAAGATCTCCATAATGGCTGAAGATATCTAACATACACTGGAATCAAATCGCGAGAGATGAAATCTCATGAACACTAACACGATCAAGGAGGTAGCATATGTGGAATGCCACCAAGCTGGAAGGTCTTCTACAAAAACCTCTATGAGTACATGTCCTACTATGTAAACAGAGGTGTCGAGGTAGAACATAGTAGTCCATCATTTGATTACCGGTCATTGATGTATACCGTTAACAGTTGGGAGATCACCCACCGATAATGAAAATGGGAATGAAGGTACAGAGTGCAATCCAAAAAGTGTGAATAGATGTGTTGAGTTCGAACACTTGGAATAATCCATCGATCAAGGGACATTGATGTATTCCCAAAACTGTCGATGGCAAGAGAACCTACCACTGATGATTGTAAGTCTCAAGGCACTCAAATGACTCTAGACTCCTATCCCAGAATAAATGATCTGAAGTCAATGGAATGGAATCCGCTAGAAGGAGGGAATTAAGGCATCCCCCATTAAACAACATGAGGTACTCAACAACGCTATATAATTTGGAAGAAATCGAATAAGATGTGCACGAACCAGTAACAGTACCAGGAATGGCTGACATGCAAAGTCAAGATAACTGAGGAATGGTCGACTTAGGCTTCAACTTCCTTCGAATAAGAGCATAAAGGAGAATGGTGACTGAAAGAAGGAAGCATGGAATCGAAATGCAAACTGGGACATCTCTGTGACATAGGAGGCATCAACATAGGCTCCATAGGGATTGGAAGCTTAACCAGTCGGTGGAGATAAACTCAGAGTAAAGAGTACAGCTCCTAAATTCAAACTAATAACCCAACCAACAGATGTGATTACAGTGCTCTGTTCAAAGGAGACACGACTCGGCTGTTGCCAAAGATAACATATTTTCCTGTCCAGATTTTTGGTTTTTTAATTTTTGTTTGACTTTTTTATATTTTTGGAAAGATTGAAAAAGAATAAAAACAATTTATAGTTACAAATCTAGGAAGAGACGAGTGTCAGGGGATAAGAAAACTAGTTCCAAGCAGTGGAACATACCTATGCTCAATACAAGGAAATATATGCAGGATAACGACACTTGGGGGAAGGTCCCCTCCCGGTAAAAAATGGGGAATCAATCTACAAAAGATATGTAAAAAGGCTCTGCTTGGCTAGACATGAGACAAGCTCGGGCTATATGGTTGATACTCAATGTGAGGAAGTCGGCATAAGGCTCAATAAGGCAAGAAAAACTCATGATAATGCAATTACAACTTGACATATACAAGGGAGTCTTGGGGGAGTGGCCAGCATAAAGTTCAAGAGGAGTATGAGGCTCTTGCTTAAGGACATGGTGGTACTATACAAAGGACTCCCACACCCTAAAGGAGAAATGTCAACAGAGACACCAAATGCAATACAGGATCTAACTAAGGTACCCATGTATGGGAAAGATCTACCATTCGCATAATGTCACTTCTAAAATCAGCATGACGGTTCTGTGACAAGATGGAATGGGTTTGTACCTAGGGTTAAGATGAAACAGTCATAAGGCCATGCAAAATGCAAGCGGATGTGAAATCCTTATCTATATTCCAATTTAGAAATAATACCTGAAATAGGAACAAATAGGTCGAAGACACGGTCAAACCGCACTCAAAACAAGCTCCTACAACATCAAATTAGTTCAAATGGTCCAAAAAGGTCAAAAATGGTAAAAAATTGTAGGAAGTGGGTAAAAGTTTCAAACATTTTCTATAAAATAGTGAAAAATTAAAAAATTTCATCTCATTTTGAATTTTTACCCACCATAGTGCATTTGAGTCCAGAAATTCAAAAGCGAATTCCAGGAGCATCATCTGACGGAATCACTCTAGGTTTGATCCAAGTAAGTTCCCTTACCCCTCCCCTTCATTTTCATGTAAAAATTTTAAATTTTCATGGTCAATTTATTTTTTAAGGCCATCCCAACTTGGGCGTTTCGGCCCATGCAACTATTGGGCCTTTTTTCGCATATAGGGCTGGCTATACATGGAAAATGCCATGAAATCCACATACGTACATGGCTGTTTTGAAAATAGTCACGTATAGGGACGCGAACATGGTTTTAATGGGAAAATAATGATCAAAATTTGTGATTTATGTGGAGGATGGTGCTAGAATGGAGAGAGAGGGAACATGGTGATGTTGACGAAGCTGTTTAGGCTGACCTCATGGATCAACAAACATTACAAGCATGCGGGCTATATAAGTTTTGGTGCCTTGGCAGCTTGAGGGAAAATCCAAGGGTACTCCAGCTACTGGTAGATTACTAGGATCCAGAGTCTAAGACCTTTCAGATAGATGGGATGTCACTCAACATTGAGGTTGAGGACATATATTTTATCATGGGTTTGTCCCAACGAGGGGAGGTGGTGAACCTCCGATCCCGTGGGCCAGGAGGCGAGCTGGCTATAGAGGACTACATAGTTGTGTACTGCCTTCTCGATACACAGAAGGTTGGGAGTGAAATCCCGATAAACTCGGTTCAGAACCTGGGGCTGAAATCCATACTACTGGCATTAGGCAGGATCACAGGTTTGGCATCACTCCACCAGGTCTCAAGGCCACTGATGTTCTATGCAATAGAGTGTATGTGACCTACGCTATATGACTGGAGTACTACGTTGCTAAGCAACATGAAATGACAGCTAAGTGATTGCAAGATGGGTAGGGTGCGGAACTTCGGGTTTGGCAGCATACTGAGCACATTATTTTTTGAGCAGGTGCCAGGGATAAGCCCTAGAGTAGAAATTTCTTCACATGGAGTCCGAGATCCGGCTCAGCGATGCTAGGCCAATGTGATGCATAGACTGGGAGGTGGAAGGGTGGCTAACCCCTACCCAGCAGAGTTCTTTCCATGGTGGTGGAGATAGATCGTCACCATAGAGGACTATCCCTATGCAGGGATCGACTTTCGTGGAGACCCATACATGCCCCTACCACCAAGAGCGGCTTATGGAGACATAAGTAACGAATCCCAAACCCACTTTTAATTTTTGAATTATTTAATTTTTTTATTTTTTTATATATGAAATCAAAAGACATGTTTTTAGTGTGACCACACATAGTGATACTCTATCATGTATATGCAGATGTAGGACCATGACAGCCAGATGGCTTTCCTCATCATCAACGAAGAGGAAGAGGTGATGAGATCATCGGTGCAGATGTGGAGCGGACACTCTAGAGCATCCACACAAACTTCGTTCGATTGACATAAAGATTTCCCATGGCACAAGTCGAGGAATTTCCTAAGGCCATGCAGCACCAGGTGGTTGGACTACCACGGGCATGGATTCGATTATTTCGCCGGCTAGCTAGAGCCATCCTGTGCTACCATGATCAACAACCTCCTCCACCTCAAGCTTAGAGACCTGGGTGTATATTTTTTGTATGACTGGGTAGAATATTTTGGTGGCTCGAAAGCCCCAATTTTGTATATGACACTTATGTATTATGACGTCACCTTTTTTGAACTTAATGAAAAATATTTATGATGATTGATTATTATTCTATTTACATGTGTAAAATGTGTTTGTCAAATGCTTATTCTCTGTGAAACAAATGCCAATATAGTACATAGTTAGCATATGAATCAGCAACTTGATTAAAATTTCTTGGAACATGAATGTATGTTATACTCTCAAATTGTCGTTCTAGCAATCTAACACGTAAGAATATTCATAATAATGTTGGATCCCTAATACAATACAAGCCATTAAGCTGTGAAACCACTAGCTGCGAATCAAGACATACCTCAAGAGAAAGAACACCATGTCAAATGGCATCACGCAATAACTCAATGACGGCACTATATTCAACAACATTGTTCGACAAAGTCCGTAAACATACGACTCCTGGAGACAACACTTAACCCGTAGGAGTATAGATCACCCAAGCAACCGAAGTTGAGTTTTGAGTGTGGCAGATAGCACCATCAGCGAATCATATGTAAACAGAAGACTCCATCGACATCTTCCATAACAAACGAAATCTAATCAACAAACCCGATCACCATAAGAAAACCTAACTATGCAATGTAAGTTGTACAATAATATACAAAAATCATCCCTGGCTGAAGATCATGCATAGTAATTTTTAAGATAGATCCCATTTCTAGGCTTTGCCAAGGCTATCCCTTCATAATCCACCAGCTCATAGGCACATTTCTCTAAGACATTATTAACCACGTAAGGACCATGCCACATAGGATTGAACTTTCTTGCCCCCAGGGGTTCCTTAGCTTGATCCCACAAAATGAACAAGTCACCTTCACTAAACCTCCTAGGACGGACAGACTTATCTTACTAGACCTTAATGCGACACTTATTAACCTCAAGATCCACTAAAGCATCTCGACACTACTCATCAAGCTACTCCAAGTGGACCAAACGCTCTTCCAATGCGGAAGTCTCTGGTAAAAGCTCCACAGCTAGCTTCAAATAAGGGATTTCGTATTCAACTGGTAATACTGACTCCACCCCATGTAGAAGCTGATAAGAAGAAAAACTGATGGCAGTATTAACCACAGTTCTATAGGCCCACAAAGTAGGATACAACATGATATGCCAATTATTCTTGCTCTGTGTAATGGTTCGTTGGAGAATGGACTTAAGTGACTTGTTCACTTCTTCAACCTGTCCATTCGCTTGAGGGTAATAAGAAGAGGAGTGCTCTTGCTTATATCCTAACTTCGAAGATAAATCTTCCATCAAAAGTAGTCAACATGTTGGTAGACTGAGACAACGTGGGAGAACCTAAGCCCTCCAACAAGCCAAAGACATCTTGGAAGCGGTAGTTGTTATCAACCCAAATGGCACTTCTCCGTTTGAGTGCCGACACTTCATATGTTGGTACACAAAAGGACACTTTTGTATTGAAGGTTGCCTAAACACTATAGATTGGCATGACATGAGATGCATTCACTCTCCAACCACCTTGACATTTTACCTTTCTATGTGTGGATTGACATATGCGACTATGTCCATTGAAACTCACATACATACGTGACTATCTTCTTTAACAACCCGCGTACTGTACACGACTATGCTCATTGCAACCTGCGTACAGATTTGTACGTGGGTTTCCTTTAAAGAAACTCATGTTTCATACGCGGGTTGCCAGTATCAATAGTCGCGTACACATCCATTCGACATTAAAAATAATAAAACATGACTAACAGAGATTTGTTGAGCCTTAATCATTAACCAACTCAGCTGTCTCAACCTCCTTAACCTTCAAAATTGCTCTATTTCCCAAAGTATAAATAGAGGCCTTGGGGAGGGCATTAGTGAATGAATCTTGGAGAGCAAATTTATGCTGGTGGTAAATCTTCAGAAGTCTTTGGAGCAGTAGAACTCGAATTCCTTTGGCTGCAGAGGAGTCCTTGTCTCAGGCGTTGGGTTGTACACTTATCTCATTCACTATTGTTAATAAAGAGAATTCTTCTTCCAACTTTGTGTTGAGTCTCTTTCATGTATCATGTTTGATGAATATTTTTTATTAAGCACTCTATATATTGTTCATCTAACCTGTCATATATACATGTATAATATTGTACTTGGAGAATTTTCTCTTTGTAGGTGAAGGAGGTGCATCCCTGAAAGTTTTGGAAAGAAGCAGAGCGGGAGAAGACAAAGCTTGGATCAACCATCGATAATCGGGTGAGTCCAACATATCTTCCTATTTACTTTCTGTACTTTAAAGCTGATTGTCTGCAAGTTTTAAAATTAAGTTGGTAACCCCAGACCCTAGGTTACAAGGGTGTTTATTCCTGTACAACAGAACTGGTGACTCCACTGGGGAGTCTAGATTGCTGTGGGTTATTTATGTAGATCAGTGACTAGCCTTTGCCTTGATTTTATGTGTGGTGTCCTGTCTTGGTTCATGCTTAGAGTGGTGTTTGAAGACCTTGAATTTTTTTGTTTTTATTAGAAAATTTTATACCTGTACGCGGGTTGCTCTTACACACAGTCGCGTACAGAGGCCTGCGTACGCGGGTTGCTCTCTAGGACAGTCACGTACATTACGTGGGTTGCCCTTGTACACAATCGCGTACAAGTCTGAGCTTTAAAATTTTTGGGTTAGGGTTTACTTGTCCCTATCCCTCTATAAATTTTGTTTGCTAGTTGGCCTTCTTTATAGACATTTCACTATGAGTTTGATGACTTTGTTAGCCATACCTTGTGCTTTCTTGTAAAGCCCTTGAGTCCTTAGTTGTTTGGATCGTCTTTCTATTAGCAACTTGAAGTGGATTTGCCTGTTGGGTTATAGGTTCAAGTGTCGGTTGTCTAAATTAGTGATCAAGGTTCTAGGCATTGTATATCCCATTCCATTTTTGGATAGTATTTGGTTTGCCACTTGCCTTTGTGTGATCTCAGTGATTTCCTTTCATTGTGTCCGCCCAAGCTAGGGTTCCAATTCTTCCTTAGGTGGTTGATTTTTGGTCTTATTAATCTGTTTACTTCACTTTGCTTACTTTATACATTTAGTTTAATTCAAGCATACTCAAGTTTTGTGCATTTAGGTGCATAGTAGTCTTTGAGCATTTTAAAAAGTGAAAAGAAAACATATAGAAGCTTTTGCATTTGATTTTGCATAAAGTAGTTTTATTTTCAGTTTTTAGAATATAATCTCAAAAAACTAGAAAAAATATAGTCTTAGTGTTCTCTTTATCGTTGCATTTTAATCAATTTACATTTACAAAGAAAAAGAAAGCTTGTTTTTTTTTTAGTGATAATTTGCTTTGGAAGTATACACCTTTTCCTTTTATATTTCTTATCCAGTCAAAAACATCATAGTCTTTAACTCCACTTGCCTTTTGAGTAAAAATAGCCCTTAAAATGAACGCAATAATTAAAATTTATTTCTAATTTTTATTTTTTAGGGACATACACCTACTAGCTTAGGCTAGACTTGTGGGATAGGAAGTTTAAACTTCCCATAAGTATTTAAATTCATACATAGTGGGCCAATCGATAGGTAACTCCTTCTCTTTATCGATAGTATCTCGGAATCTCCTCTCAAATGGGAGTCAAGAACGAGGCCGCGTGGAGGCATTGGACTGAGGAGATAACCCTCTGATTCCTTGTCGAAACGTAAATCAGGATTTTTACGCACTTGGGGATTCTGTCCTAGAGAGAGTTTCTGGCTCAACTACCCTGCCCATGCGTACGAATCAGGCTTGCGACTGTCCCCCCAGACTGTTGGTATAGTTAAGGTAGCCTCTAGTCTCTTGACATCTAGGGTTCATACATAGGTAAACCGGAAGGCTATTGCTGGTTCACGTGGGACAGGCTTGGAAGGTAACCCTTGTTGAAAGTGTAGGAGGGCGGTGGGTGATTCCTCCGCTTGTGCCTAAGAACCTCTTCAAGGACACCAAGTAACTGTTCTTCAACTTTCTTCAGGAAAGTGTATCTTTTACCCTTGCTGACTGTTGAGACTTTAGGAATTTTCGTAGTGATTGCTTTGTGGTTTGTCTATGTTTAGCCGACCTTAGGGTTTGAATTGTCAAATTTACGATCATGGAGGACCAACCTATTAGAAGGTCATGAAGGTTGCAAAACCTTCCTCCTCTCATCACATTGGAACCTCCACCTCCACCTCAAAGGCGGAGATTGGACACAGATGGTTCATTTGAACCGATAGGAGTAAGTGAAGTTCCGGGTCAACCAGAACTTAGGGAAAACCGTTTTGATTTTAACACAGTTGAGATAGAAGACTTGCAGGCTGACGAGTTTGCAAGGAATTTTAATACACCCTTGACTGACTTAAACGATCCTATGATCGTCCAGGTTCGTCCTTTTGATCCACCCATTTTTGGTGTCCCTGTGGGTAGGATAATTTCTACTGCAGGAGAAAGCTCTTTTGTTTTCACCTCAGCCACTACTGCTGAAGGGGTACTACCTCCCCTGGCAAGTGCCCCTAGATCTAGTATACCTACTACGCCCTTAACTCCAATGAGCTAGGTGGTTCAACCACCGCTTCCCACAAGCCTAGTAGGTGCTTATGGTGGCATGGTTACTAGGATTCCTAGTATACCTACTGTTCCTTCCTCCTTCACACACACTGCCCAGAGTGGTCTGGTAGTATCCTCAGCTTTTGTCCAAGGATTTCCTTGGAATGGGGGGCATATTCCCCCATCCACTCCATACGTAAGCCCATCACCCTCTTATGTAGGAGTGCAGTTTGGAAACACTAACCCTTATGGGCAAGGTTTTCAAACTCCGGTCTCAGCCCCGTTCACAAGCTCTCCCTTTTCGTTGTTTAGCGGAGGGATTCCTGCTCCTATTTTTCAAACCCTAGTTTTGACTAGGACAGCCAGAACCTCTTATACTGCACCTCCCACCCATAATCCTGTATCTTATGGATGGAATTTGTTCCAAAGTAACCCATCCACTTCGCAACTGGCAGCAGGGGGCAACCCCACCTTCACTTATGGGAATTTGGGGGCAAGTCCCTCTAATCCCCATTCTGGCACTTTTAGTGCTCTAGTTAGACCTAAGCTTCTATTCCTGGCAACATTAAAATTGCCAGATTTGTCTAAATTGATGAATGACCTGGTGAGGCATGATCCCTCCTGGCCACCTGTCCCCACCAAATTTCCCTCGGACATCCCAAAATTCGAAGGCAAAGTTAGTGAAGATCCTGGGGCTCATGCCACCACTTTTAATTTATGGTGTTCTTCTAATTCACTAAATGAAGATTCAGTTAGGTTGAGGCTGTTCCAAAGAACCTTAACGAGTACTGCAGCAAAATGGTACATTGAGTTGCATTCTGTTGTATTCAGTAGTTTTTGGGACTTTGCTAATGCATTCCTTAGCCACTTTCAGCTTCTGATCCGATACGATTTTGGAACGGACTTATTATCTACCTTCCGACAGAATAAGGCTACCCGCATCTTGGATCACATCCAAGAGTGGAGGAGGCGGAAGAGCCTTATTAAAGCCACTATTCCTCCTGAGTTTTCATTAGAATGGTTCCTTAAATCATCATTTCCTTATATATCTAAGGATGTATCTACTTTAGGAGTGACGAATGAGGAAGAAGCTATCCTCGGGGCCTAGCAATTGGATTTGATCTACTCTCAATCTGGGATCTTGTATGAGATTGTTCCTGAGGCACTGAGGCCTACCCACGATGCAGAGAAACCTAAGCCTGGACCCCATGCCGATGGTGTGGTTGGGTCTATTAATTCTCCCACTGTAGAATCTTTGGCCAAACAGCTCCATCAGTTGTCTGTCAAACATTCTATGGCGGAGGAAGCAAAGGCTGCCCCCTCCCCCAAAAATGCAAATGTTTTTGCACAGACCTCTCAAAAGGGCAATCAGCATCCCGGTGGGAAAAAGAAGAGAGAAAAGAAAGGGGAGGGAAATCAAAACAAGCAGAAACCCGCAAATAATGATAATGGGGGCAAGAAAGAAAAGAAAAAGGTGAAATTCCCATGTAAGTTGTGACATGAGGATCACCTCACCCATATTTGTCCCCTTATGGAATAAGCCCAGAAGCTATTAAAATCTCAACAGCCGGTTGTCCTGAAGGATCCCTTTCCCCAAGGGAAGAATTCTGCTTCAGCTTCAAATACAGCAGGGAGCACCCCAAATGCCCTTAACCCCAATTATATCAACATGGTTCGATCCTCAACTTTACTATAGACTAGGAATAAGAACTATGAAAAATAGACCTCTGAGAAGGGTAATTCTATAGGTGAAACTTATAACCCTCTCACGATCGAGAAACCTGCTGAAACTATGCCCAAGATACCAAAAGGTGTCTTTAAGAAGACCTTGCATAACCCTAATGCTAGGGCTACTTCAAACTACTTCATGGTTGAATTCTTAGCCCAGACACCTTGTGCAATGTCAGCTTTAGAGGTGTTACAGAGTTGTCTCGCCCAGCGGGATGCACTCTTAGCAGCTTTAGGCAATATGGACTCATCGAGTCTCATGGCGAAATTTCACTTGTCTAATGTCAAAATTTGCCTACCTTACCATGTATCCTTATCAATAGATGTCATCCATGGTGGAAATACCATTGGAAGGGTAGTTGTTGATGAGGGTGCTTCTACATGTGTTATGTCCTTATCATGTTGGAAAGCTCTCAGGTCCCTAGAGCTGGTCCCGTCAAGCACCCTGCTTACTGCTTTTGACGGAAGGTCATTCCATCCACATGGTATCCTACCGGCTTTTGAAATTAAGCTAGCAGGGAAAGCGGTGTCTATTGAGGTGGAGGTGATTGATGCACCTTTGGACTATAATTTGCTTATGGGAAGAAGTTAGACTTATGCCATGTCTGCTATTGCATTAGTCGTCTTTTGGGTGGTAATGTTTCCACATGAAGGGAAGTTGGTTACTATTGACCAACTTGATTTTACTCAAAAAGGCCTCATGGAGTCTAATGATTCCATCGTGCCATTGGTTGATCAGGTCAAACCTACTGCATAGAGCTTAGGGGCTGGAATGTATGCATCATTGATGGGCATATTCGATCTTCCAGCTCCTATTAATTATATAGGTTCTACTAGTGTGGGAAAGTCCATTGCTATGGTTGTCGATAGGACTGATCCTTGGGTCCTCCCTACCCACCATGAACCTAAAGTGCCCCTATTAACAGTGGAAGTGGCTTACCAAGCTATCACCCAAACCACTGTTGATCCCATTCCAGTCCCCCTCACAGTCTCGGAGGAACTGGAAGAAGCCTATCTGCCTACTTGGGCAAAAAACTCTTTGCATTTTGCGGACTGCTTAGATATGGTTTTACCTTCTGATGAAACCATTTTGGAAGCCATGTGCGGACGTGATAGATCTGTGAAGATCTTCATCATCGATCCTATTTTCTTCCAGAGCTAAACAGGATAGAGAATTAGGAGTTTCATATGAGACTGGCAGATGATGTTGATACACCCATCAATCCCTTACCAAGGGAATGGATGTTTGCAGAGAGGAATATGGCAAATATTTATGCTACCATCCCTATCAACATCTCTACAAATCTTGACATCGTGAAAAATATGCATATCGGCGCAAACTGCTCTCCTAAGGAGATTGCGATCTATACGTCCTTATTTAAGGAATTCTACGACGTTTTTGCCTGGTCATATGAGGAGATGCCAGGAATTGATCCATCTATAGTCGAGCATGAAATCCGAACATACCCTGACGCTGAACCTGTTCGGCAAAAGTTGAGACCTGTTAACCTGCGTAAAGCGGTGGCAGTGAAGGTTAAAGTGGAAAAATTGTTGAAAGCTGGTTTTATTTATCCCATAGCTCTAACGGAATGGGTATCCAACCCTGTTCCTGTTGATAAAAAGCAAGGGACCATATGCGTCTGTACTGACTTTAGAGATTTGAACAAAGCCTATCCTAAGGACAACTATCCCACGCCATTTATAGACCAAATTATTGATGCTTGCGCGAGAAGTGAAGTTTTTTCGTTTATGGATGGCTTCTCCGGATATAATCAAATTCAAATAAAACCGGAAGACCAACATAAAACTGCTTTCATTTGTCCTTGGGGTACCTTTGTGTGCAAAAAATGCCCTTTGGAATGAAAAATGTTGGGGCAACCTTTCAGTGGGCGATGAATTTTTCCTTCCATGATATAAAAGCCATTGTCGAACCTTACCTTGATTATCTACCTGCACATTCTCGTAAGAGGATTGACCATCCAGATCACTTACGGTTGATATTTGAACGATGCATATATTATAAAATCCACTTGAATCCCCACAAGTGTGTGTTCTATGTCGAGTCAGGGAGACTGCTCGGGTTCATTGTTTCTAATAGAGGCATTTAGGTGGATCCGTTAAAAGTAGAGGCCATTATAAATATGCCTCCTCCTCATTCTATCACGCAACTTCAGAGCCTGCAAGGAAAGTCCAATTTTCTTCGACGTTTCATTGTAAACTCTGCCAAGATTACCAATGGTTTCATGCGCCTACTAAAACAGGACACCCCATTTGTATGGGATGAGACTGCACAACTCGCTTTTGAGGCATTGAAAAAAGCTTTGTTGTCAGCTCCTTTATTGCGTCCGCCAGATTACTCTAGGGATTTTATATTGTATCTGGCTGCGTCCGAGTCGACCATAGGGGTAGTCCTAGTCCAGGAGGATGATAAGCTCCAAGAGCATGTCATTTACAATCTTAGCCGTGCTTTAGTTGGACCTGAACTCAAGTACTCCCACGTCGAGAAATTGGCCTTAGCAACTTTCTATGTTGTTCAGAGGTTACGTCACTACATTTTACTGAGGACTACAACAGTAGTGGCGAATGTTAATCCTTTTCAATATGTTTTGTCCTGATGGATTATTAGAGGCAAATTCAACAAATGGATAGTCATTCTCCAAGAGTTTGACTTGGATTTCCAGTCCACTAAATCTAAAAATCCTTAGTTTTTGCTGAGCTTAAAGCAGAATTTCCAACAAAAGAAGATGTAGTCATTGAAGAAGACTCATTCCCGGATGAGCATATCTTCTTGATATCCACCTCTGACCCCTAGTACAAAGATATACTTATCTATCTCTAGACTTTGAAGTATCCTGCAGCTTTCTCGTGGGAGGAACAACGTAAACTATGCCTTCATGCCAAGAACTACCTAATCATAGGAGATACTTTATATCGTAGGGGGGTAGATTATGTTTTGCGTCGATGTCTTACCCATGAGGAAGCAGAGATTGTCCTGAATGATGCCCATAGTGGAGCGTGTGGGGGTCATCTATCTGGGTTAGCAACGGCCCAGAAGATACTACGTGTCGGTTATTTCTGACCCACGATCTTTAAGGATTGTGTGGAAATCATGAAGCATTGTCATCCTTGTCAGCTTTACACCAGGAAGATGCGGTCACATCCCACTCCGTTATTTCCTGTTGTCTCGGTGGGCCCCTTCATGAAGTGGGGGATTGATTACATGACGTGTAACCCAGCCTCGGCAGGGGGGCACAAATATATCATTATCGCTGTGGACTATTTTACGAAATGGGCAGAGGCAATTCCCACCTTTAAAGCTGACGGGGAAACGACAGCTTTTTCATGTTCAATCAAATTATAGCACGGTTTGGTATACCCAAAGTGATTGTCACTAACTATGGTAGTCATTTTCAAAATAGCATGATGACGGAACTGACCACTATGCTTGGATTCAGACAAGAACATTTATCTTTGTACTATCCTCAAGCAAATGGTCCAGTTGAGGTTGTTAATAAAACTTTTAAAACTATCCTCAAACGTACTATTAACGCAGCCCGTTCTAACTGGCATATCATGCTATACCCCTCACTTTGGGTGTATCGAACTAATGTAAAAACTGCTACGGGTTTCTCCTCCTTCCAACTCGTTCATGGAGTGGAAGCCATTACCCCAGTTGAGTGTGAAATCTCGTCCTTGAAAATAGCTATTCATGTGTTACCTGATACGACAGAGCTTTAAAAACATTTAGTACATTTAGAACATCTTGATGAACAGTGTAGAGATGCGCTGACAACAAACCAAGCTCACAAAAATAGGGTCAAAAGCCAATATGATAAGTTGGTCAAGCCTCGAATTTTCTCTAAGGGGGAACTTGTTTTGCTCTGGGACCAAGACAAAGAACCCTTGGGAGCAGGAAAGTTCAGGTCTATGTGGTTAGGACCTTATGTCGTGTCGAAGGTATTAAAGAAGGGTGCAAATTAATTAATTGATTTTGCTGGGAATAAGCTGCCCGAGCCTAGAAATGGGCTCTACCTGAAAAAGTATTATGCTTAGGCTTAGCACTTTTTCTTGTATTTTATTGTATGTATTTTTTATGTACACTAGTTCGTCGATTTGTGTTTTTTATACCATCTGCTGGTTGTTTTAGATGTCTTCCGAGAGGTTCGTAGGTTTCGCTGATGGTGCCAGTCAGCACACTTGTAATCTAGCTTCAGCTGCATGGGTCATTTATTCTCCCTCGAGACAGTTTGTTGCCTCAGGAAGCGCTTGCTTAGGTCCTCCTTCTAATAATGTCGCTGAGTATAGGGCTGTTATTGAGCTTCTATGGGATGCTTCGTCACGTGGTATCACTCAGTTGGAAGTCCGACTGGACTCTCAACTAGTGGTTTCCCAGCTCAATCGTGCTTATCAGGTGCGAAACTCTATTCTATTACGTCAGTTTATGCAAGTTAGGTTATTGGAAAGAAATTTTTGAATTCATTACATTCAATCATATTCCAAGGAATCAAAATTAATTAACTGATGCATATGCTAAT